>JAHZND010000734.1:0-35315 GCA_027744115.1 Acrocyrtus sp. NNG-2020 | reverse complement strand
GGAGAAGTTGGAAGTTGGGATGTTGTGCGAGAAGAGGGTGCACTGCTCAGTTTGGAGTTTCTTTGAAGTAAAGTGAATATGGCTGTTTTGGAGAATTAGCGGGAGGAACGTGCCAATTAGCGGAGCTGTAGCGTAGGTGCTCTTTTTGGTAGAGTGTACTGTGACGGAGAGTGAAAGAGGATGTGCTCCGTAATTGCAGGGCAAAGAGAGGTGGAGAGAGAGTGGGGGAAAGGGAGAAAGGAGAGTAGACATATTTCCACTAAATAAATTAGTTTGAGATAACATCATAGCAGAGTATATAACACAAGTGTCATCCAGCCTCCTCAGCTCTTTCAACTACTTTAATGAGTCTTTATTGATTCGGGTGACTTTTTAAGCTCAATAAGAGCATTCTTCACTTCTTGCTCTTCCTCTTTGGCCAGCTTGTCCCCTTCCTGGATTTCAGGGAAGTGTCGTAAATACTCCTGAGCTGCTGGTCGATGAACAACCCTGACTCTGCTAGAGCCATGGAAGCGGTTGCGAATGAGGGCCAGTAAATGAACCAGAACGCATTCTTTGTCTCACTCGAACAGATTTCACTATCTTGGTGCTGGTAATGGCAGGTGATGGAATGGCTGTGGTTGATGACACCCCCTCCGAGGGAAACACTGTTGTTGCTGAAGATTCCGCATCAGTAACTACTGGTTACGGCGGTAACTTGAACAACTTTCACCTTCAGATGCTTCCTCTCCCCTTGTTTCTGCGAGCTTCCTTCTGTCTCCTTGCGCTCCGCGGAACTACTCATGTACCTCCACGGGCCACTTTTGTCCTCTGAAACTGCAACGGAAAAGGAGGACGACTTTTCCGTGGACATCTCCGACTCTGAAGGAGTAATTGTTTCGCTCTCCACGGAAGAAGAAGACGTGGACGTACTGAGTTCCGAACTGAACGGGACATTGTTGCTCTTGACGTTGCCGGCGATGTCTTCCTCCTTCACTTCACTCTCTTTGTAAATATCCTCTGCCACTAGGACATTCGCTTGCGGCCTAATATAAGTGACACTATCAGCACCCCCGCCAGATGGACTGACCTCGTCGTACACTTGGGACTGCTGCTCTTGGCTCACGATAATTGGCCGCCGGTAGACAGGAACTGGAATTGACGCAGCGAAACCAGAGCTCAAGTGACCAAAATGCCGTTCACGGTTGCTGTTATTAATCACAACTGGAGCTTGCGATTGCTCAACTGACCCTGGCTTGATTGTGGTTGAAATGGTCGCTGGCACTGGGGATGTTACAGGTATAAAGGGTCTTCCAACAGGCGAAAATATTGAAGGGCGCCCTCCTGGAAAACGAGAACCTTAACAAAAAAATGTCCATTACAAAAGAGCGTTTTTAGACCAGAAAATCTTTCAAAGGGATCTAAATTTAGACTATTTTTTCTACAGAAAAGTAACTTGATTGCAGGAGTGAGTGGGAGTGAATGGAGTGCATTAACATGGAATATAACGCATGTACAGTTGGGACTTCATCACGAGTCTCACTTAACCCGGCTGTCACTTTTTTTGTGGTGAACAGATGCAATATTTTAGATCAAAGTGTACACAGGAGATAGCTGAATGGGAGATAAATTTGTACTCGCGGGAACTACAACTTTTGGTTGGGGAAAATGTAGCGTAATAAAAAAAGGCTGTAAAGTGGCAGCAAAAGTTACCTAGAGGAAAGTAGATTTCCCGTCCCTTTGAAGATGATGTTGACTGTAATTCAGTGACCAGTCTGGGAGATGCAGTAGATGAAAGGGAGGCGAGCAAGTGGCCCGAATTTGTTGTTGTCAGGCAATCCGCTGTTGAAATTGGCCCGGAGGCAATAACCTCCTGAATATTTAATCCTTGGGGTCTGTTAATCGACTCAGATGAGTCTTCGTCTTCATCATTTTCTACGAACTTTGGAGCCTTCACACGTGTATCCCATATAGTTGTAATGGGCTTTGAAGGAGAGGCCACAGACTGACTTGGAGTTTCCCAGTTGTCTGCCGAGGATGGAGCAGAGGGGCCAGTTGAAGCAGCTTGAGCTGAGTGAGAGGTGAAGTCGTGAACGATCACTCGCTGTGGTCGGAAATTTGGCAGTTTCATTGACTGGAAAGAGCTAGCCCCCGGGGAGTGAATCACTGTGGTTGATATGGGCTTGCGGAATGTGGTTTGGGGGCGAAGCGAAAAGTCCTCGCGCTCGTCATCCGAGTCATCACTCTCAAAGTTGTTTAGATTATTGCTTACTGGCACGTTCTGCGTTACGACCTCACTCACCGGCTCTGCCTCGTTTTCCTCGTTGTACTCACCCTGCGGCTCGTTGCTTCCTCCGGTAAAATATTTTCCGGCAGAATCGTCAGCACCGGTGGTGCCATAGTCTGGCTCATTAACTAGATCCTTTTCTAAGGATTTTGAGGAGTGGGTTGTATCTGAGTTGTCACTTGATTCCTCTACAAAGTTAATTAATTTTTTAAAAATTACACTACAATTAGTTAAACACTTTTCATGTGGTAAATGAGAATCGTAAAATTTACCCAAGCTTTGGGGAATTTCGTCTGACCCGTTGACAGTGACAATGTCAAAGGGAGTGTGGCTTTCACTCTTGCCTCGAGTTACCCCAAGTTTTTGTCCATATGGGATACTCGCATTATCCTCGACTTCCGCTTGCTCCTGCTCGGAGTCCACGGGCTCCAATCTTCCGTTGTCTACTTCCTCCTTTGTAAACGTCTCTTGGGCAACTTCCCCCATGCTGGGACTCACTCCCCTGTGATCCGTTCTAAATTGGTTAGCAACGACGACGCGAGGTCGGGACCATGAAACAACGCTGGATGCAACTGAAGGTGAAACAGGAGTCATTTGCGGGGAAAGGCGAACCACTCCTTGGGACACTGCTCTGGATGGCTGTACCCAATACACCGGATTTTTCGAGACTTGCCTGGGGTAGTACAGGAAGTATGAGCCTTTATTCCCGTTATCTTCCACGTTCACAGAACCTCTCACTCCTGTAGAGGAAACTGTTGGCGGAAGTGAGCTTGGAGAAGGTTCTGGGTAAGTTTGAGATGTTGGCTGTTCTGCGACCGAGTCTAGGGTTTGCAGTGAGTCCAACTCGTTAACTTCATTATCAGGTGCAGATGGGCCGAATCTGGTTTCGCTGTTGTCATGTACTTCTTGGATGTTCTCTTGCCGTAGTTGGTTTTCCTCTGGAGACTCCTGCGGTAGTTTCGTGTTCTCACTTTGCTGAGAGCCGAGGCAGTTGTGATTGGGATACTCTTGGGAAGGTCTGCTGGATGGAATCCTTGGATCAATTCCTTGGCTTACTTGCGTTTCTTGAAGTCTGGATTGCTCCACGGACTCTTGCAGTGTGTTACTTGGAGGGCCTGGAATCACAGACGCAATCTGGGGCTGGCGAAGTTGTGTATTGAGTATTGCAGAGACAACTGGTCTCACAAAAAATGCATTTTGGGGTTGCACTCCATTTGCCTGGCTCAAGTACTGATGAGTTAGCAATGAGGTCTGGTGAGCGTGATCCAAGTCGGTCATCATTGATGGGGAAAGAGAAGGCTGGAAGTGCTGCGGTACGTGTGGGGGAACCATAACTGGTCGTAATTGAGGGCCAGATGGAACTCGCAAAATGAAAGGCCTTGGCCTGATCATTTGCGGTGGAGTTGGGTTCACAACGGCATATGAACCTTGCTGCTGCCCTTGTTCGATGATTTGGTTTTCAGCTACATAATTTTGGTTGCCCTGTAGCGGCTCCTGATACTTCACCTCTCCCAGAGGTACGATGTCACTTACTGGAGCGGCAGGAGTAGGTTGACGCTTTTCATCAGTGGGATTTCGGGCTTCCTCGTGATAGGTCACATCTTGCACTTTTATCTGAGTTTCGTCTTGTGGACCCTCTTCCGTGTAGATGGACTTTGGCGGATGCGACTGGGGAACCGGGAGCGGAACAGGGAGAGGCAGTTCCTTATTACCTTGCAATCCTTGGTTGTTCTGCTGTCCTGGAGTGAACAGATGAGTTAGATCTGTCTGAATGGAAGGAATTATTTCCCATCCTGTCTCTTGTGTGAATGTGGCTGGCTCTGTGTTGGGCCTTCCTTGATTCTGGTTTACGCTCTGAGGGTCGCTCGGAAAACTCTGTGGCTGGGGCACATGCTGATTAACGGCCGCATGAGTAGGAGGCACTGGTTGAATGTTATTGGGAATTTGAGGCGGCTGCCTTATATGATTATTTGGTATCTGCACTTGCAAAATTTGTCCGGATGGGGATGGGCGACGCTCCTCCTGTTGGCGAATACCATTTTCTACAAAATTAACTTCCGGCCTGTTGGAGCCATAAAGGACAGTAGGCTGTTGTCCAAATACTGGTGGAGGTGGCCCCATTTGGAGGAAAGCTTGAGGAGGTGGGAATATCACTTGACCGGCCGGCTTCTGTGGTCCAATATTATTTGGAATGTGGATTGGTTTTCCGTAGTGTATCATTGGGCCTGGAGGCTGCATATTAGGAGAGGGACGTCGAGGTGGAATGTTGAATGGAGCGGGAGGTCTCATTTGCAGGAAAAATCCTTGTGGTGGGAGCTGTCCTCCATTTGGCTGTGGTACAGGATGGGGGGCAACATTATTGTTACCATTTTGAGAATATCCATTGGATGGCTGTGGCGGCGGTGGTGGTGGTGGTGGCTTCATATCGATGATATTTTCTCCTTGGTGGGGGATAATGGGAACTTTGAAATTTTGTGGGTTAGGTCCTGGCTGGGTTGTGAAATGTTCCTGGTACACTAGCTTTGCTGGTTGAATCTTCTGAAACTGCGGGAGTCCCACATTATTTTGTTGACTTGCCACTATTGTTCCCACTGCAAGTGGATTCGGAGGAGGAATCAAATTGTTTTGTACTTGTCCATTTGGCTTCTCTCCGGGTGGCTGTTTTAATGGTACATTTTGTGGATGGAGTATAGTCGGCTGTCCATATTCCTGAGTTGGTGGTGGAGGTTCCATTCCTATAATCTGCTGCGACTGGTGAAGCGCATTTTCAGTGTTTGGAGATTGTGCTTGAAAAATCTGGAAGCTCACTGGTCTAGTCTGCTTCGGTGGAGGAATATTATCCTGGACGGGCGCGGGAGGTGCTTGCTGTTGTGGCTTCCGCGGTTCTTGATAGTTAACTTTATTTCCGGACTGATTTTGATCAAACTGAATAGCAAACGGACGACGACTGGGAACGGAAGGTGGTAGCGGAACTGGTACCTGTGCTTCGCCGAGTGCATTAATAACAATGGTTTTTGTTGGCTCCGGCTCTTGGAATTTTAATGGCTGTGGGTTTTGGCCTAACAGCTGTGTTTGGGGTTGGGAGAAGCTGGATGCAGCCGCAATGGCTGCGGAATGCCGTTCCCCACCTGCAACAGGCTGCCACGGAAATTTCTCGCATGCTAAGCATAGGTCTCTGGGAACGTGAAATCCAGACCCAGGCGGAGGTCCACTTCCCTCCTGTACTTGATCGTTGTTTCGTGGTGGCGGTGGTCTGTTTACTATTCTCAGCGCAGGTTGAATATCTGTCCCAGAGCCTTGCAGTGGTTCTATCCCAAGCGGCTGACCAGGGTGACCACCCAGCACGCGGGGATGTTGCTGTGCTGCTGGGTAGGAAGCTGGACTCTCCGCAGGCTTCCTAAAGAAGGACTTAGGGAAGAAAAAACCATCACTTGGAGGAACTAAACTGGATACCACGCAAAGTAAAAGGATTTGGTAAAACATGTTGGGCTGCTTTTGCTGAATGGAGGAAATGGAGTGTGATAGTGGCCTTGACTCAGCTCCCATCATGTTCCTAGGAGGAAACCTGTCAAAACAAATTCCAAAAATTATATTTAATTTGTTTGAAAAGCATACTATTTATAATTATACACATGCTCCCTCAGCTAGGCATGTTTACTATTAACAATTTCTCCAGAATTTCGCAATCCCCACCGCCACCACCAATATAACTTCCAAGATTTTTAGCAATATTTATTGTTAGAGCTTTAATGCACACAATTCATTTCAGAATATGAAACAGCTGTGTAGCATATCAGCTTTGCAATGAAATAAAATTATGTGGCACATGTTAACTTTTGCAAATGTTAACTTTTTGGTTCGGAAACAGCAACAACATATGTTTACAGTTATGTTGTGCCGGTTAGGATACAGTATCGGTGGATAAAAAAAACCAAAGAGGGGGTCTTTGATGGCATTGAGAACTCAACCTGCTAACCAAACCTAAATTGTTATAGAAAACCAATCCTGCACTATCCTCAGCTGTTACTGATTTCATTTTTGTAACATAAGTTAACCTAACCACTTTCAACAAACTCATCTCCGAAAATGACAAAAATGTATATCCTCATTTTTAGACGGAGTACAGTATTGGTGGATGAAAAAAACCAAAGAGGGGGTCTTTGGTATTAGAAACTCAAAATGCTAACGAGACTAAAAATGTTACGGAAAATCAATCCTTAACTAACCTTAACTGTTACTGATATCCTTTTTATACTAACTTAACCTAACCACTTTAACTAAACTCTTCTCCGAAATTAACAAAAATTTATACCACGATTTATAATATATAAAACTCCGTCTTTGTTATTATCCACCGTTTACCGTTTCTGTACCCCCACCTATTGTGCCGATCCCGTTTCATAAGCATGTTCATATATTGGCAATTGGCAGTGCAAGTATTTCAACGAATTCTCCGTAATTTCTTGGCATCCCACGGAAATTCCGTTTGTCCAAATTGCACAATTTAAATTTAATACTACGAATAAACAAAAAATGTATTCAAAGGCCGCCATTCATTTAACTATCATATAAATAAAAAAAACTTCCCTAAATTGTTTATTTTAGCATAATTTCATGATTCAAATTTTAAACTACTTATACTAGTGCGTTGAAAAGCAATCAGATTTGTTTACGCTTTGCATACGTTTTTATTGCATTTTTACGATCATATGGTGCAGTTTTAGTACAGGATATGGATAGTCGTCCTTTTAAGTCAGTATTATTACAATATCTAACTAATTTTTCATTTTAAACTACAAAACATTTTCAACTATGTTAGAAGAACAGTGGTTTTTAATACTAGTACAAGTACATAGTAAATATTTATCGTATTATGCATTATTGGTTGATTTGATTAAGCAAATCAACTTACAGGTGTAAAGGATCAGGTGGTTCATTTATTTACAAATTACATATTCAAATTTTATAGGAACCAAACCTCAAAAAAATCCTTATCTGTACTACTACAGATAAACTAATTAATACATTATAGTCAATTAATAGTAACTACTGCTTTATCACTGGGATACAAAAATGCCTTGAGAGGAAGAAGCCTCGTATTTTCATTTTCTTGCAGCTGCTGGAAACTTATGCTTTTACATCTTTAACATGATATCATATTTTTCATTTTTTATGTAATAATGTAATTTTTGCAGACATTACTAAGAAGCTACCAAACGAATATACAAGTTGGTAAATTGTTTGTCTGGACTAATAACTAACAGGAATAAAGTGCTTCTTAAATTTGAGATCATTTTATAATGAATCCAGATTATTTCTTGCACTTGCGAGGAAGACGATTGCGAACCTTCTTCTTGATTGCCTTGCTTATACGGCACGAACGGGAAGCCTCTGCTAGTTTCCGTAGGTTTTCCAAAGCCTTAGTAGCTGCAGGGCGACGACGGCCTCGGATACTCCAGCTTTTATAGTACTCTGGATTGCTTGGACCATTCTTGAGACGCTCCTCGTAAAGCCTGTTGAGACGCTTCTGGAGAAGCCTGTTGAAACGCCTTATATTGGAGATAGGATCAACTCGGCCAGAGCTAGAGCTTGCCGTAGTGCAGGAAGACGCAAATTGGGAGGGAGACATAAATCGGCCAGAGCTAGAGCTTGTTGCCGTAGTGCAGGAAGACGCAAATCGGCCGGACCTGGAGCTAGTTGCCGTATTGGAGGAAGACGCAAATCGGCCGGACCTGGAGCTAGTTGCCGTATTGGAGGAAGACGCAACTCGGCCAGAGCTAGAGCTAGTTGCCCCGTCTTGGTCATCCACTTCATCTACACTGTCCCCACCACTGTCATTCGCGTATCCTGCAACGGCCGCTTTCGAAGTTGTGGAAGAGTTTGAGAAAACACGTTCCTCCTTCCTGACCTTTTCAGTTAGCTTAGTCGGCTTTTGCTTTCGGCTTCGGCCCGGAACAGTTTTGCCAGTATTGGCCTTTTCCTTTTTTGACCCAGCACCACCCCCAAGATCATACCCGCGAATTATGTTGCCGTTGATCCGGTTGTCCCCCAAGTATAAGCTCTCCATCGAGTATATATCTCGTTCTATGTTTTGTAAACGTGCTTCTTCTTGTGCACGCAGTCTAAGTAATTCTGCCAATTCTGCACGGGGATCTGTCGCTGATTTCTTTGAACTATCCGAATTATCCGAACGACTCGAACTATCCAAACGACCCGAACGCTCCGAACTCTTCGAACGACCCGAACGCTCTGAACTCTTCGAACGACCCGAACGCTCCAAACTCTTCGAACGACCCGAACGCTCCAAACTCTTCGAACGGCCCGAACTCTCCGAACGGCCCGAACTCTCCCAACTCTCCGAACTATCGGAATTATTTGAATCCATCGTCACTTTCAAAATTTCAACTTTTTTCCTTGCCAAAGTAACAATTATCTGACTCTAGTTAGTATTTGACTTCATGATAGCAGCTGCGTGGATTTGCCAAGGGTAAAGAGCGAAAATGTTAAGCGTAAATTTGTTTTTGGATTTCGCGTTGGTATTCTCATTTCGCCCCATCATTCTGCTTCTACCCAAAGCACGCTAGTACATTTAGCATTGACTTTGTTCACACTCAACCCATCTATGATGCTCAATGGCTTATGGGACCTTCGCTCTACACCCTTGTAGGTTGTAATATATTACGTAGTATTACGTAGCACAAACGAGTTTAGCTCCTAATATGAGTCACGTTGCTCTACACAATCTTTTCAGAAACTACCAAATTGTATTAATTGTTAAAAATAACTGATTAAAATGGTACTGTCCGTCTGTCCGTCTGTCTTGTGTTTTCTATTTCAAAATGCTATTACGTAATTTGCAATGCTTTTTTATATATTCCTTATTGGAGTTGGGGGAGGCAGATACGACTTTGAGCATAGCTGTGTACTTCAACAGCAACGGTTATATTTATGTATACGGCGTGGAATTTGCACTATTCACTAAACAAGCGGGAGTTTATGTTTGGTGAGTGGGTTTAGTTAGCCAGTCAAATTGTGTTCAGATGTCAGATTGTGTATCGGATTTTTTGGGGTTTATAGTACAAGTCTGGGGTAGTCTAATTCGTCTTTAACTAAACTGGCCACATAGCCTTTCGGTTTGCCCGATTTATTTGAACTGTCGCCGTACCTGGTGGATGACTTTACTTTTAATGGGATTTGAAGAGTTCAATCTGGAGTGTGAAGATGAGGTGAGATGGTGAGAGAGCAATTTTTAAAGGTTGATTTTATGCAAAATTGAATGATATAAAATTATGATTAGATATCATCAACCCCCAAAGCTCGCTCTTAGGTAAAATCAGAGAGCAGAAGGGAAAGTAATAGTATCGGGAAGCACGTTTTCCGTTGATACTCGCATCGTGACATATTAGGGCTAAAAAAATTTCCTTGAAGATGTCATTCTCGCTATTAGGTAGCCGGTTTTTTGGACACGGAATTGATAATAATATGGGGAAATTTGAAATATTGATGAATTTTCCAGTAGAGCACAGGGAAAGGAAAATGATGTTTTGGAGTCATTTTATTAGCTGCCGTCTCCTGAATGCACGCCTTCTTGGGACGACATTAGCCCCACGAAATCTGGAAGATTGGATTTACTACTTTGATTGGCAGAGGAAGGACAAGATTACTTTTTTTTGGAGGAACCCGCCTGCAGTTGCGAAAATATGTACATTTCGCGTGAGTGATGATACGGCAGAAAAGCACTTTCACTAAATCCCAGCGAGCTTCCATAATATGCGCTCTCCAATCTACCGTATATCTTGCGACTCTGTCCATAAAAGTTAATCTCAAAGCAAAAAAAAAATGGAGAGTAGAAGAGAGGACCCACTTAAGCTCTGATAACATCGATATACTACTTCCCTAATTCAATAAGCGGCTTCCGAGGGACACACACGTTGCATTTGAGATGAAGTAGAAAAAATGGAGAAAAATTTGGAATGCGAAGGACCCTGTTGAAGCTGCTCCGCCTAAAACAATCGCAGCATTCTTTGGATCCTTTCCGTCTTACATGACTCGTCGGGTTAAGGATTTTTTTTAGGTCCGCTTGCAATGTACTGCTTTTAAAGTTATGGCACATAAAAACTCTTCAAAGTGCTACATCTCTTGTGAAGCGTACGTAGGTTGTGGCACTGTGACTTTGGTGCAGAGGACAAAAAGGTTCCCTACTTATTCCTGTTCTGGGAAAATTTAAATTTAATTAAAATTCGTAAATATTTCTGAACCAAGCTTTCCCTTTATTGTAACCGCAACAAAGGCGGAAAATAATTCAAGGTTACAATTAAGTAGATAGTGCTCTGCGGTGGAATCCTTTCAGATTAGTTTGTTGGGGTAGGTGCGGAGACAGACAAAGAAAGCAGTCCATTTTCGCAAAAGCAAATAATCATGAATAGTAATTTTTTGGCAAGTTCCATTCGGAAAACACGTAACGGTAAGGAAAGAAACGAGCTTTCGCTACAAAAGAGAATTCAGGCAGGTAGCTATTTTGTCCTGAGGGGGATTCTAGGAGTCATGAGAAATTAAATGGGAAATGTATGTATTTTTGGTACACACTCGCCCACTCTTGTACTGGGTCGAGTCTAAGTCTGTAATAAAAAGTTGTAGGGCACGATTTAGCCGTGTACGCGAATTGCAGTGTTTCCCTGCTTTTGAGCTGGAGCTTCTCGTTTGAGCACTACACAGTCCGTAATTTCAAGGCTTTGTAGGATTTATTGCAAGCGTATAAAGGATGACTATATGCTCAAGTTCATGCTTTCCAGCTCTTGTCAAATTCGCAACCTGCTTACGCTGTTTGCAAACGGAGACTTTTCTTCCTTTGATGTAGAACTGAAAACAGAAAGCTCTACTTCCTGTAGATTATGGGAAGTGCGGAGCAAAGAATGGATCGCCCATTCACTCCAAGTTAATATTTTTTTTCTTTACCTTGAAGCCTCCCACTTGCAATGCACCGTCCTTGGGAGCGACTCGCAAATATATGAAAATGAGCACAAAAATCCGAGATGTTCTCTGAAATGGATATGAAAATCGTGAAAAGAGTTTAGCCGTCTCAAAAGAGAAAACAGGCTTCTTTTGGTAATCACTCCATCCACTTTTTTAAAAAAAATAGCTTGTGAGCACAGGAAATTTTTTTTATTGTTATGGAACTGAAAATAATGAGCTTATTATGGCTAAAAATAAACCGCAAAGTAGTATTCGCCCTGTTTTTTGAACAGCGCAGTTTGAGCTATTTCCCACAATCCCAATACTATTTTTTTTAAATCCTACTAATTGTAATTAGCTTTGAGAGTAAACCTGTTATCATTTTATTCTCAGTTTACATGATTTCGGCTCGTTTAACATCTCAGGGTTGAGAGTTGTCTCAGTTCAAGATCAATAATGACATCTCCGCAGAGAAGTCGGTGCACTGTTTATTTTTAAAATGGTCTGCGTCATTCTCCATGTTGCAAAATTTGAACATTTCTGATTACGGACTGCCATATTCTACGTGATAAGCATGCTGGAACCACAACATAGTACAAATTTCTCCAGGAGAAGGTAAACAAACGTCAGTAATTGAATGGAGCCATTAGCCATTCTCTGTCTCATCAACAACCGTACACTCCACTGGGAGAGAGTATGTCTGTTTCGGTGAGGGCTACCTCCCATTTCCGCGAGTTTTGCCAACCACTGCCCAAATGATACCTTATCCGTTTGTGGGAAGATACTCCCTTTGAGTTGGCGAAGCACCTGCTGATAATTTCCTTAGATAGCGTTTCTCCTACGAGCTGCCCTGAAACAGGAGCTGTGCTTGGAATGCCAATAGCTGGAATATGGAAGCGGATATTTTTGGAGCATAAAAAATTGGCTTTTCACGTAACAGTCTTGTAAAATTCCCATATATTTTGATTTACGATTGGGGAAATGCTTGCCCTAAAATTGTTTCTAAAATGTGACTCTTTTACGACTAAAATTTTCATTCAAGCTTTAAAAAAATTTCAGTCCGCTTTACAGCTCAATAATAGCGGGGATTCGCGCTCAAACTTGGATTTATTCACTATCGTAGCGTGGAATCAAAAAAAATATAAGTCTCGTCGTGCAACTGCACTGACTACGAGGGAGTTCCCTTTTGTGGACAGAGGTTATTGATTTCAGTTCAGCTTTCTGGATCCCTTCCCATCGATACCTTAAAGCGGTGTCGTAAAGATGAGAAAAGATCTACAGGCAAAATAAAGAAACGAGCTTGTACAAAAAAAGCAGCTTACAAAAGACTAGGCAGCATAGCATCCCCACAAGGGAGTCGGACAGGTAGCGTATTGTAAAGTGCAATTACGTACGTGTATACAATCCATACAAATTCTTTTATGCTTTGCGATAAATCTACAAACTGCTCCATATTCTTTTTTTTTACTTGTCGGAGTTTGGGGACAAAGATTCCGGAATGCTAATCAGATTTTCTTACAGCTCCTTCCCAGCCGAAGGTTACTCTTACAAAGAAGTAGCAAACAATACGAAAAATCTTTTCATTCCACTTTCACTCCCTTCACCTAGACTTACATGTGCCACTCTCTCGTAAAATTGTACATAGCTGCCGTCGCCAACTCTTTTTCGGATGGCTGGCAGCCCGTCAACCCGTTTACGGTAACAAACCATTGTTGACAAGCGGAAAAGTGGCTAAATTTTTTAGGCAAAGCAATTCCACGAAAACCAGATTCAGTTTTCAGTCTAGTTAATTTTCTTCGAGTGCGACAAATACACAGTAGCTTTATGAGTTTGAGGGGTATGGCAACATTCAGTTGCAACAATGACAGGCAGCCCCTCACTTCAAAGGTATCTTTTTCTAGGAAAGCATTGAAATGCTTTCGTACTATCATCACAAAAGCATTTCTGATGAGTGATGCAACCATTACAGGAATGATAGTTAAGATAAAGATGGTCTGGATTACTTTCCCAAATAGTTTATCTCGCGTCAGTAGAGCACTCACATAACTCTACTTCCGCTGGTCTGTGAGAATCCGCTAACCTAGAGCCTGGAGGAATTTATGTAACTGACTTAAACAAAATTCCTTCCACAGACTTCCAGAAGTTTCTTCATGATTGAGAGTCTGGAGAGTCGGTGCAATGCTGTGGGTGGATTATGAGGTGATGCAATACTGCTCATATTTCGAGAGACGACTTTTTGCCAACATTTAATCCCACAAATGGTATACAAATACGTTTTTGGGGAAAAACTCGTGCCTACTCCCCGAACTAATTTTCTTTTCACATTTCTAAACTCAAATGCAAAGAAACTGACATCTGAACCTCCTAAAATGATGACTTTTTTTGTAGCAAGTCCTCCTTCTAAAATGTGGGCAACTGCTCCTCTGAATTCATGACTTCCCAGAACCGTTCCTTCCCGTTCCGTGACCTGTGTATTGTTGCAGTACGTCTGGCAGGGATCATCGCTCCCATTTCTTAATTTTACGAGATCTCCGTGGAATTCGGAGATCCTATATACCCCCTCCATTCACGTTTTCCGTAGTGCCAGCCTTTAAAAGAGAGACAGTGCTCTGCTTCTCGGCCGGCTCAATTTTCCCCATTTTAGATTGAGACGTGCCTGGAATATCTCGCAGAGCAAGAATGGATGACAATAGTAATACTTTTATCGCAATCATTGCTAAGTACCTCCATCCAGCACTGCTCGTCTCTTTTTTTTGTGCCTCATCCATGTCGTTATGTGACAGTGCTAGTTTCTCTATCGCGGAAGACGTATCATAAATGAACAGTCTATTATGTGATTGAGGCAACCATAGTACCCCACCACTACCATCTCTCCAATCGCTCACATTTTGCACGTCTCGACCCGTTTTTCACTACCGCTTCATGCCTGCTCCACTGTGTTTCGGGTATTGCTGCAGCAGAGAACGAAAACGGGTAGAAGAACTGCCGACAGCAAAACAGCAAACAAAATTTAAAGTTTACACCTATTATATCCCCTTTTGGATTTCTCCATTTCCAAGTTCCCTACTAGGATCTCAATTTGCAGGGCAGTTAAAATTCTATTTGGAAGGAGAATCGGTCCACTGAACTGGCTCATTAAATCAGTTGCCGAAGCTATTCACAAAAAAGTATAGCACAGAAAGCAAACAATTTTTTTGGAGTGCCAAAAATACAACTGGAAGAAGAGTAATGGATGGAACTAGATATTGCAAAGAGCTGTAGTAGCTCCAAGGGGGAAGTGAGAAATTTTAAGGACGGACACATTATACTACCACTACTCGGAATCCCAAAATGCCCTATCTCGAGTAAGGGAGACGGCTACTTTTTACACAGAAACCGGAACAAATAGAGTTGTGAGCTGAAGTAAATGATTCGTGAAGAGAGAAGGAGAAAGCAGGCCGTCTACAAGTTATACACGGTTTTTTTAGGGGAGATGCAGTGTGGCTGAGCTAAGCTACTCTGATAAAAAATGGTTAGAGGGGGGAAGATATAGACTGGCTCCATCAGATAGGGAAAATCATTGAAGAAAACTTTGAGATGGAATATGTTTCGGTTACAGGACATTAAGTGTGTATTGTTCCCTACAAACAATGGCAAATTGTGTGTCATCGCTGACACAAGGGTTCATTTGCTAAAATAAGCGATATACGGTGACAAGGAGGCTCTCCACTTGGTGAAGATGGGGGAACTGTCTCTAATTTGTCAACTTTAGCAAATATGTTTTTGCACTGCCTCCCTCCCGTCTTTATCCTTCCGATCAGGTTAAGATGACACGGAGGGAATTCGAGAAAACGGTGTGAACTGCTGGCTGTGTACTTTCCACTTTTTTTTTCGTCTAGCGTGAAGGGGCGAGACAATGCGGCAGAGTAATGGATGATTGTTCCACTCATTGTCATTTGAGAGGCGCACTGTCCTATGACAACCATAATTTGAGGGACCGTGCAGCGCGCAGCCAAATTGACGGGTAGAATTTACATTCAGAGCAGTGCCGATTGAAGCAAACAGGCTAAAGCTAGTTAATTCTAGGTAGGGACCGGGATGCAAAAGCTGTGCGATTGTTCCTCTGTGACACGCATTCTTCTCTGTATGGTGAGTGGTATTGACAAGTACAGAAAATAAGATGGGATCGGTACTAATGGGGAAAATGAAAATAATTGCGGAGCCCAATTGTTTAAATGTACGGCGAGGGATGGGGATGATAGTGCACAAAGTTAGTGCTTACTTAGAGGAGGATAATGACAAGCTCACGTCTTATATATTCTTTTCATTAGCTGACGGAGGGAAGATGCCATTCACTCATTTGCACGTCGAAACGTCGACTACGACTTCATTTTCTAGCACCAATCCGCCTCAATTGTCAGCAGGGCTCTAGTAAAAAAGCATGTGTGAGGGATCATTGCACGATGAGAAATCGCACAAATTACCAGCTAATGGTATAGCCAGTGCAAAAATCCACATAGAAATAATTTGCCAGAGTTTGTACACTTGACTGCAGTGCAGACATGTTTCCCACTCCCCTTCTTCAGATTAGCTGAGAGAATCAGGATATGCTCCTCGTGAAAATGGGCCCATTTAGAAAAATTAATATTGTCAGGTATTGTTCAAGGGTGGTTGATGATGACGTGAAATCTGCAAAGCGTAAAGAAATTTCATCCGCAGCTCCTTTCATTTCCTCGTTCGCACCTGTGTGCGGATAATGTCATTTTTCGATTCTGATCTGCACGGATTTTGCTGCATTATAGCCTCCTCATTACCAGCATTTAACGTTGATGGGCTCCAGACTGGCTTAATTAAATAGCTTAAACGACTTGTTTCCTTAGCGTACTCAAAAGACTCGGAAATGAGTAGGTTTAATGTTGTGCTGTCAATATGGATTTTTTAAAAATAGGGATACCTTCCAGCTTTCTTCCGAATTCAAATCAAGCTGGCGCATCATCAGCAGAGAAGCTAGGGTAAGAGGCTTGGAAGTAAATCGGATGGATGCANCCTTCCAGCTTTCTTCCGAATTCAAATCAAGCTGGCGCATCATCAGCAGAGAAGCTAGGGTAAGAGGCTTGGAAGTAAATCGGATGGATGCAACCTTGGATTTAGCTGATATGACAAGTCTTATTTCCTGATTGAGATGGAAAGACAGGAAAATTTCATAAAACGTAAGTAATTTCCCTTGTAGCAGAGATAACAGTTGCTGTTGTCACTGATAAGTGACAAAGGCCTTGAAGTAAGGTTACGTCCAACTGTTCCTGTATTCTTGCCTGCTCATGACAATGGGATCGATACAAGAGTGAATTTCGTTTTAAAAATAGATACCTATTGCTCCTTCGGGAGACAGTTATTCCATGCTCAATTTTTTTATGCGATTCAGCTAAATACCATTTACTACTTTGGAATATCATGTTCGTAAAGTTCTTAAATTTGAGATACGTATTTCGCTTTTCTTAGTCGTCCTCAAACTTCATACAAAGCTTTTTGTTATGTTAGGAAGCCAACTATTTTTTTACACTGTCTGTTTTTCTGCCCGCTGTGAAAGTGCGCAACGCTTTCTGTCTTATGCAGCGTATGCAGTATTTGCACTCTTTGGGGTGGCGCCGATACACAAGAAATTGCACTGACTGAGCGGACGGGGACACGTGTTGTTTTCTTGGAGGAGCAGACTGGCTCAAGAACAGCTAAAGGACATTACTGCAACGGCTCTGTCTGGTGAAAAAAATTTTACGCGCTACTGCCCCCTACAACAGTTTTCGTTTGTTTTGATGTCGGCATGTCTGGCGAATCTGATGGTCTAGGGAGGATATGGAACTGTAATGACGTGCAATCAGGCAGTTTAGTTAGTATAGCCTGTCAAATAATTTCAATCGTAGCACCTCTTCGGTGCAACATCTCCGCTCCGAACTACAGCGGGAAATAACACTTTGCCATTTCATTTCTGCACTGACTTGCACTAAAAATGAGTCCGTCCCAGCTGTCCCCCCTAAACAGGAATCATAAATTGTGCTTCTTCTCATTATTTCCTAATTTTGGGAGACGGCTATTTCCGATGTGCCAAATTTAAGATATTATCTTGTGACTTGCTCTCCACTGCAGGAATGACGCTGAAGATATTACGACATGATTAACCAAAATGGCTGTATTAGTGTAGAAGCGTTTTTGGGCTGCACTGCTATCATTTCTCAATTAGCAGAGGGGCCATTTAACGAAGGAAAAGTCATATCTTTTTAAGCTAGGCACAACTGAGAAATTATGTGAGCGCGAAAGCAACACTTAAAAAATGTTTCAGTTGTGGTAATTTTGTAAATACGCAGAGAGCTCGTAAAACCAATTTAACGGTCGTGAGTGTTTGGCGTAGTACTGTAATTTAAGGGTCGCTGGGTCGGAAGACAAGTGCAATTATGGTACATCTTGAGACAGCTCTTCACGACGAGTAGACCTTCGGAGCAGCTTAAAAGCTGCCAGTCTGAATTATTTCTGTTTTCACCACACAGCCACTCTCATCTTTGCGAAAGATGTATACGGAAAAATTAGGCTCGTGTGATTAAGTAGACTTCAGTAAAGACTTGTCAGACATTTTATGTATAATACTTGGACAGCGTAACAGACATCAAAAGAGGATCAAGGTAGGTTTATGAGAAATAAAAAGTGGGAGAAGAGCTGTGACAGGGAACGATAATTGACAGGATCCGATACGAGAACCAGTTTCTTGCAGAAATGCTGCGACTTTTATAAAGCACCCTGAATGGAGGAAAGCCAGGTGGATATATCACATCGCACCAGCTCTTCATTATGGAAACAGCCAAGCTGTCTTTTTTTGCTAGAGGACGAGTAGCGGAGAAATGGAGAAAGTGACATTCCTTCTCGGCGTATATCTCCGTATTAAATCTCTCGACTTACTTCAATAGATGCTGTTATGCCATCCTTTACAAAAAAAATGTACTCCTGACAGGTTTGGAGAAATATAAGCGACTTTCCTTATCAAAGTAATTTCGTGCGCGGAAATATATTACCATATAGAATTGGGATGATAAATAGTGAGTAAAATGACTTGGTTATAATAGTAGTTCTACTCACTTGCTAGCAGATTAACTTTCACTTTCTATTCATAAATTTGACGAAAATACGCAGTCCAACAGAATTTATTTAATACCTTTTTGGACCAAAGAAAATGCGTTCTAAAGTTTTGAGGACTGTGGAGAGTTCACATTTACTACACGCCCTTTCTGGGTATGAAGCTGCATAGTTTCGAGTAAAGAAAAGGAATTGAAAATTTATTTACTGACATTTGTTGTCCCAATACAGTCTTAATAAAAATCACGTCTATTTCTCACCGATAGTTCGAGGCTGAAAGGAAAAGAGGGGGAAAGCCGACGTATATAAATCTTCCACACGTGGTTGCCTGTTGTCCATGCTACTTACCTCAATCTAATACCTCAGCGGTTAAGCATAGATGTTTGGAAGGTAATAAATCTATAAACAATTGGAATGAGTAGATACATAAGTTTTACTCTACACTAAGGCGACTTCACTCCGAGGTATTTGTCTTCTCCGGAACCTGGAGAAATGGACAAACTTACAGAATTACACTTTCGGGAAGCTCCGTCCTTGCAGTGGAAAAAATCTGTGCTTCAAAATTGGTGTTGAAAAAGATTCATGGGAGCGTTCCTAATTCGTAAACTCTTTCCCATAAATACATTTCCCTGACATTTCCAAATGCATTCACAGTGTGACCATGTGGCGTAACGGTGATGGTCCTCATGGATGGGTGACCATGCATTTTTTTCCCTCGTGGGATGGTTGTGACAGCTCACCATTCAATTTTTTTTGCTTGTGAACTCCTAACATTAAGCAGCAGTGCTCAAAGAAACTTCAGCACATTATAAATTTTTGAACTTGCACTTGCCCCGCCACATGACAAATATTTTTTCCGACAATAAGAGCATGTCGAATGGGCCTTTCTTGATAGAATAGTTTCTTTAAAATGGCCTTGTTATTACTGCAATAATACTTTTTTGGGGGTTCTGGTCACCCTCATATTCCAGCTATTGAGTAATTTGTAGCAGCTGCCAAAGAAATTCCGTGGTTTGCCAAAATCGTAAAAAGTGGACTAGGTCTTTGCTCTGAGAGCTTAGCTGGGCAAGTCCTTCACTTTCGCATAGAAAAAAGGGGAAAGTATATTATCCAGTATTGCGTTTTCCAGTAATAGCTCTGTGAAGGATTAAGTGAGCACCACGGAATAACAAATTTATTGCCCATCCACCACCCACTATACATCTCCAAGCTCGTTACTGTACTGCTATCCATGTACATATTGGAATTTCCTATACGGCAGTAAATAGAGCAGTGAAAAAAAGTGGCTCTGGTGCAAATGCAGTGCTCAGCTCAGTGACTTTGATGAGACTTGATTTGATACTTGCCATAAAAATATGTTCTCTCCACAACACCCCAGCACGCACTTTCTTGTTTCCTTTCCGGTGACTATTTTTTTTTTGCTGGGACCACATGGGAACCATCCGATCCCATAAAATATTGTTCCATAGAAGGACTCCTCTTTCACCGGACACATATCTCTTTACAGAAGTTGGGAACATGCCTGAGGGTGACCTTGAGCAAAAGTGCCACAATAACTTTACTACCGGTCAGTTGCTACTTTACGGGCTGAAATGTGACTGCGACCCCCAAAAAAGCTACGTGTATACTGTGGCCCCGCTCCACGTTCGAACTTTCCCCATTTATTTGGCAATAAACAAGGAACAGGAGAATAAAAGGTGTTTATTGCACTAGTAATAGGTGCAATATTACAGATATCTAGCGCTATCCCTATGTACGCTAACAAGCATATAATACCAAAAAATATGTATTTTTTTCTATTGTACTCCGTCATTTTAAATTGATCTGAGCTATTACAGTATGTTTTTAGAGGAATCCGCAGTGTCCGAAGAAGTTGTAAAAAATAGTGACAAAGAAAGCAGTGCAAAAATAAACAACTGGTGTCCATTGTGCTCCTTGGCATCTACCCACGAACACAGCTAGAAAAGAGTCAAACAGAGAGTAAAAAAAGAGGAGAGTGACAGTGGGAGTTACGCTCCCACTGTGTCGTGCTTAGGTGCTCACGACTGCCAAATTCAAGATGAAAAGGAAGTCTAGTCACATACAAATAAAAGAAATTGTGCACACGGGAAGGAACAGGCCAACTTTCGGTTCCTCTTCTGAAACGAGTTTTCTTTTGTCAACGGAAATTTAATACTCTGCTCGTGAATCTCGCATTTCCTTCTCCGCTCCTGGTCCCAAATTAAGGTGGCATGAGAGTGATATCAAATTGAAATATAATGTACAACTAATGAGTGCTATGTGGGGGAGGACGAGGACGAGCTCGTTAAAAAAAATAATACGCAAGGACGCTGATTACACGCCTCTATGTAACCAGCTAGTTAGGACGTCTCTCTCTATGAAAACAGCTTTTTATAATGGAAATGTACTTGTCGAAATTAATAGTTTTATTAGGAGGCATTAGTGTCAGCAAAAATTGTCTGCTTTTATATGCATTCCGGTGATATCTTCGTAAAAAAATATATATTAGTTTCCCATAAATTTCCCATTTCTATGACGTGAGAGCACCAGCCACCACGAAGCTAGCTCAAGCGGATGTGCCCACTCCGTAGTATATTCACCTTTATTAATTTTTTTATCGACAGTAGTCACGTAACATTAGATAAAGCTACAAGTATATTTTAACTTTTCTTGAAAATTATTAGCTCAACTTTTAAAAAAATTCAGACTTTAGTACGTAGGCTTACAAACGTAAGTGCGTGCTTACGTTTTCTTAACATTTGAAATTGAATGAAATTATGATTGGAGAAGTCAACAGTAGTAAAAAAATAATGCTGTCTGATCTACAGTGGCCAAAGGCTGTTTTTAGTTAGTGTATAAGTTCCGTATTACCATTTTCAAGTAATTTTTTTAAGTTTTTTAAAAAGTTTTTTGTGCTTATTTTAGCAATAGCTACACTTAAACTAGAAAGGCGTCACATATTGACATAACGGAAGCGCGCTGTTCTCGGGAAATGAAAAAGAATCCATCAAGAAAATGAGAAAAGTACAAAGATACAGATGTACCATCTCGAGGGCTTTTCTTAGGAATTGACTGTCATTTTATTACGAATGTTTAGTGCCCAGATCCCCTTCTCCATATAAGACGGAAGGAAGCAGAAACTTAGCACTTTAATTAAATTTAAGCCAATCTACTGTACAATCCTTTTCCCTGCCTGTGGCAGTATTGCACTTATAAACGGAAGGGGTTGAGCCGAGCGTTTTCATATTGCAGAAATATATGGCGAGTCGCAAAAAGTGAGCCTGCATATATGTATTTTTTTAAAATATATTTGTTGTGGCATGAATTCTTACATGACTGCTGCGATTAAACACATATTCAATCATCCTCTAGGGATGACAGTGAGTGATGATGATGCTACAGTATCAGCACCAACTCTCTATAATCTTCCTTTAGCGTTTAGAATGAGACTTGCGACGTGCAACAAAAGGGAAATTTATGAGCCACCGCCTAGCCGATTTAGCGTCAGACTGTGTCGTCCACACCAAGCAGGATTATCATTCTCAATTTTTGGTGTTTGAATGAGCACAATAATGACTTATATATTGTGCACATCATCTTGCATTTTTGTCAAGAATTTTGTGTCTTGTTCCCTTTTGGCTTTTTCACTTCATTCTCTTCCTTAAAAAAACTGTGCAAGATGCCAAAACGAGAGTTCTGAGAAAGACATCACAGTAAAAGGTGCACTGTTGACAAGGCTCATATAATATGAAAAGGGACGGATTTTTTTTGGGGAAGCACAAACAAAAAAATAATAATTCTTGTTACTACTACTACGCAAGCAGCAGCAAAATGGTAAGCATCTCTCTTTTAAGCGGAAACGAATTAAGTAAAGTTGACAATGTAAACTAATGGCTGTGACTGGCTCAAATGGCACTGTTTAAAAGCAGCTTAATCAGGAAGAGTGCAGTATAGCTGCACTCGCCCTAGACTTGCAAGGCCAATCTGAAATTTAAAAAACAATATTGGAGATTTATGAGCTCCATCATGATTAATTGCTGGCTCCTTTATTTTTAAACTGGCCCTGTCCTGCTGAGCAAGCCCCGTCACAAAGTGAATTTTAACCCTATTGTGCTACTAAATACGCGGGAAAAATGTGTAGGCAAAAATATATATTTTTTTGCTGCGATTTCACTTCATCTTGAATAATGGTGAGGCGGGTGTACGGAGTACGGAAAGTGGAGAGAAAATTCTATTTAAAGGACAAAATCCGTGTGACTCAGGCACAATTATTAATGCAGCTCTTCATTGTCACATTCATTCATTAGGAATGCCACGATAAGCCCTGTCTCTCTGGTACAAAAGAGGCATTTATTTTTAAGTTGCGATTTTACTTACAAGCCCATTCCCTAGGATCTACCTGCACACAGAGATGCACTCTTTCAAATTGTGAGAGGGAAATGGCTCTCTCACCCAAACAAAAGTAACAGGTCTGAGAGCTTTAAAGCCGAGTTTCTTAGGAGATTCGCGTACGCTCTATGATTGTTTGCAAATTATCAGCAAACTATTTTAACAGCTCTTACAAACAAACAGTCATTCACCTGTGCGTGCTCTTTGCCTTTCGTTGCCCGTTTCATTAAGATGCTCATGTATATCTCCCCCACACTCTGTGGTGCGATGTGGGGAATGATGATCGCGACTCACCCGCGCCGCGCACTGCACATAATAATAATTCTCAGAGAGCACCTAACTGCCAGCCCTGGCGCTATATTATGCTTGCCATTTCGCGATGCTACAGGACAGAGCGTGTCCCCAAAGATATTCAGAGAGTGTGCGAACGAGAATAAAGAGCCACCCGCCAACAACACCAAACATCCATTATGTCAAATATAGACTCAGCTATGCAAGATTTGACACGTGAACGAGCACAAAAACTACGCCGTCCTCGTGCAAAAACAGCACAAAAATACTCTTTTGCAGAGCGCTGCAAACTGCCAAATTCGATTCCACCAGAGAGACAAGTTGCTCAGCTATTGCAGAACGCGAGTTTTCTCAGACACAGCCGGAACAACTAGAAATGGGGCTGCTAAATGGTGAAGCACAATGAAGAATGAGTGTACTTATAAGGAAGTGGGTGAATGAAGGGGACATAATCATAATTTTATACAAGTGAACAGCCCAATTTTTTAGGACATGGCAGCTCTTATAGAAAAAAATTTTTTTTAGACGGAATGCTGTTTATACATATTTTTTTCTTCCAAATTTTTGCATCAGAACTGGCAATTTCTGTACATAAATACGAAGTGTTCTTTTATTAGCAGTGCAAAAATAAGTTAGAGGGGAAAATGCCAGTCCTTTTTCATGTTCAAATTTAGTCGCAAAGTGCCATGTTTTTTGTTCATTAATTTGCTCACGTAAAAAATTTCACTAGCTCTGCCATACTCCGAGATGGAAAACAGAGAGTGAGAGTAAATCGCCATTGTTCTTCGTGAATGTTAATAATAGAGGTATGCAGGTAGTGAGCGGTGATTGTCATTTATTATTGTGCTGGCATGCACCTTTCGACGTCACCCTAAGAAACTGCTGACGAGCTTTGATGATAAATGACAATCTGCATGCAGGTACACTTTTACGCATACCTTTTTTTCCTCCGATATGAATCTGTACAAGGAGTAGTCATGTAAAAAGCGCAACTTCTTGCTGTGTGCTCTCCGTTTCAGCAATATTATTTTCTCGTGGAGCATTTTCTTCACATGAAATGTAAACTGGGAATGTAATGCTAAAATGCATTTCATGCTCTGCACGAATCTGCTCGACTCTAACTTTATTAATTTTTGACATTTTTTATTGAATTTTTTTCTAGCTAATGCTAAAAGTCGTGCCTTCTACAATGTTGAATAATGCAGAGCTGTTCCCGGAAACTTCCTCACGGAAGAAGAAGAAGAACACAAAATAAGGTGAAGTGTTTCTGAGGATAGTAAACCATTAGCTCTGTAAATTGGCTTTTGTGTCGGTATTAACATAATTATAAATAAACAACACTAACATCTTCTCACACAGTCACTGCCATCACTGATATTCAATCAAAAATGCATTGTCTCCTTGAATACTGTTCCACTTGAATAGCTCTTCAAATCCTTCTCGATGCATTAGCACATTGTTTCCTGAATCCGGGCTGCACTTATACGTGAGTTTTGATGCTATCGCTTCGAGAAAAGCAAATGGCACAAGAAAGTGAGTGAAGAGACTCTGGCTCTTCGCTTCAGCTCGAAGAGTGAGCTTGCACATAATAATAATGTAAACCCTGCACATATTTTTTTTTAAAAATATCTGTGTCTGCTCGTATTTGTGTCATAGAGCATTTAGCAACAGCTGAAGGATCTCTTTGGCTAATTTTTTTTTTTGAAAAAGGACTTTGTGGGAAAACACAATGTGCAAACGGTGCCCATTCATTTTTCCCTCGTAATTGACACACTGAAAAAAAAGCCGGAATTGTCAACTCTCTCGTTTATGAGTAGTGCAAAGTTGCGTTTTACACTTTCATTGATGAGCCGTTAAATTTGCATATTATCGCGGATATTTCATTGAGAAAGAGTCAAAAGGATGAAATATGTCGCATTTATTTATTTATTATACGAAATACAGCATTGTCGAGACAGCTCTGTACTGTCTTCATCATCCCCAGAGTAATTCGGCATGAATGGGGAGTGCAGTAAATAAAAGTGTGATGGGAGCATAATGGCAAAGTAACCTTTCATCTGACACATTGTCACCAACCAGTGTTTCACTCCATTGTGTTGCGAGAGAGGAGCACAAAGGACTGTCGGGTTTTTGGAGGAGAGAGTTATTGGGACGTGGAGGGATCTGCAAAAATGCAAGTGGCTGTCGCATACATCTGCCAGTAGCGCTTTTAATTTGGCGAGCTTGAAGTCAGAGCTGCAGTAGGCCATAGCAGTTTTGACACCATAATAGAAGCATAAAAAAAGAAGGTATGAGTGCTCAAGTCTTTATGATGCGAATATTGATAAAGGGCAGTACAAAGCAGGTAGCTTCAGTGAATTTAATGCAGCGAGAATAATACATTTTTTTAAAGTGAGTTTTAAGAAAGACTGCATACGAGGAAGATGAGCTCTCACAGTAGTTAATCCATCTCGGTGATCTTGCCGGACACAATTTCTAATTTGGTTGGTCACATTGAATTTGCACTACGAAAAAATATATATTTTATTGCAGCGACTGCTCAAATAAATTTATTTTCGAGACGGACGTGCGTACAGTTGCTATTTAATTTTTAACACCTTCATCATCTTCTCACTAGCAGGAGCTGTGCTTAGACGAGGGCAAAAATGCAGAAAACTTTCATTTGAGTGGAGAGGGGATGCTGCACTACGCGTTTTTAAAAGTCTCTGCGGACGGAGATGATGACAAAAGTTGCTAATGCCAGTAAACGTTTTTGTGCTCGGCAGGAACAACAAAAAAATTTACTTGTCGCACTTAGAAAGAGATTTGTATCTGGCTTTCTGTTTTCTTGTAGGGTGATGAGTGATAAACCACATGGAGATTTATGCATGGTTAAAACGGATTTTATAACTTTTTGAAGAGAGCTTTTGTCTGCTTTTCGTAACACTTTTGTGTGCATTTACTGCCGCGCTAAATGCACCGCAAAATTTATTTCTCTTCCGTTGATGACAAATTTATTCTTGTAATAAATACCAGGCATTAAGTAATAAATAACTGGGAGATAGGGCATTGGTGAAAGGGAATTGATTTATGGCAGGACTCCACTCCTCAAGCAGAGAGTTTAATGAACGTTCCGAGTTGTGAGCTGTGTAGGAGGTGGCTGAGCAATCATCGCGCAAAAAAAATTAAGGCGAGTAAAAAAGCAAGGAGCGAAATTCTGCCTATAAATAAAATAGTACGCTTTATTGCTTTTAAGCTGAATATGGGATGAGGGCGAATAATTGCAATTGAAATCTGTGCATTGTGAAAGTTTATTTGTCTGTACAAATGGAATGTATCTGTGTCAGAAAGGTGACTGATAACAAAGCTGTTCCACATTTTTTTTCGTAGGCACGTGAGTTTTAAGTAATGACACGGAGCAGAATCTTTCAAGGAGAGAGCTCTGGCTGCAGCCCATATAAAATAAGAATGGTGACTATAGCGCAAAAAAAAGTCAGGTATCAAAATTCAGCACAAAACAAACACTTATTTGAGTGCTTTCCCGCACTGCCTGTCATACTGCGTGGCAATTTACTTGGATTGTACCCGAACGTGCGAGCCGCTGTATATGTATTGAAATGACTTACACGACTGGAGAAAGCCTCTTTCCGAGAGTATCAGCGATATTGGGGAAGCGTGCTAAAGGAATTCTCTCACAATTGAGAGAAATCATTCTGGCAATTTCCCCAATACCCGAGAAGTTTCAGAATAGCGATTTTTTTGTAAAAAAATAATGCTTTTTGAGAAATGGGCTAGGTAGTTTTCATTTAACGGGAAACTTTTACTCCCTTCATTAACTGAAATGATCTGTGAATGAAGTGCAGTGGAGTGAGCAGCTCTGTCCAATTCCAATATTGAATTTTATGGTTTAGTAAATATTGGACGTTTCAGCTTCTCGGAGAACAGTTTTCCCCTAAAAAATATATCCGTATCAAGATGGATGTGGAAGCTGCATAAAAGGAAAAGTGGTAGAACAGGCTAAGATAAAGGAAAAACAAGTTTCTTCCAAATCATCCGTATCAAAAACAATTTCAGGGTCTTTTTTTCAGCTGCCTTTCTGCGCTGCAGTGATTAATGGTAGGAGGAAACCAGATATTTTTTATACACCTTCAAAAAGCCCATTCCAGCTCCGACGTGGATTTCAATTCAGAAAAAAAAGTTCGTGTATATGGACTGGGCTCGCTCAACCAATCAGACTTAGAATGAAGAGTATATTTCCTGCTGCAAACTTCTGACAAACAATCAGTGAGATGCTACAAATAAATAAATCGTTAAGTAGACTGCATCAGAAAATGCATTTTTTCATAAACACGCCACCACTGATCTTTGCACAGATACCTCAGAAAGAATTTGTACTTGCTTATACCTGAACGGGAACGGGAACTAATGGGAAATCTTGCCAGCCTAGCCAGCTTTTCTGAAAATTTCGCTTTGGCACCTTCGAAAAAACAGTAACTGAAGAGGAAGGCTAATAGACTTGTGGGAGCGCTCAGAGCTCATGCAACATATCTCATTCAAGGACTTTTTGTCAGGAACTGGGATATATATATTTTGGAGACTGGCTTATACACGTCTTCTCAATTTCCGTATATTTTAACCCAGTATAATAAATATGGACCCATCCATCATGACTGAGAGGTGGTGCGATGCATGGAACACTGGGAAAAAGGGGTGATGAAGGAGCAGCAGAAAAGAAGCGACAAAACCTCAAGCAGTTGGTGATAGAGAAGAAAAGTCGTCTTGTAAACTGAAAGCACTCAACCGCATCTAGTATTATTTTGTATAAAAAATCATCTAAGGACGAAATGGGAGTAGCGAGAGAAGAGGACTTTTTTTTATTGCGAGAGCTTTACACGCTTAATTTTACGGAGCCAACATGGCAACTGAATATTTGGGTAATGGTAGCAGCAATAGCAATAAGCAACAGCAATTGCACCTGAATATCGTCCACTTTGTTTTCCCTCTCTTGCATAATGCACACCTGTACGGAAAGTGAGTAATAAGGAGTAGCTTTTTCAAGGTACAATTTTGTCCGGGAGCAATAGCCAGATCCCTTTTTGTTACAAAGTCCTCCAGGAAAATGAGGAAACTTTGGTAGGATGGAGTTAGTTCCTGTGATAAACTGCTGAGAGCGAACCATGACAACGATGATAATAATGCCAGTACACAGCTCCTTTTGGAATGACGTTTGTGCTCGCGTACACGTGGAGTTTGTGGCAAAGGAAAAATAAAGCTGGTTGCATGTTTTGTGCTCGGCCGAAATAATACATTTATTTTGTGGAGGTTTTCCCTTCTTGAAAAGGAATGCAATGCCTAGGAGGAATGCTTTATGCGTGGCGCACCGAGAATAAATAAAAAAGGCCGTTGTGCGTTGTGTACTTTTACTTGACTATCATTGGCGTGCCGACACAATAGCAATCATAACTGAAAATGTTATTCGCTGTCTTTAATAAATCGCTGCATGCATCCTACATTTTTATTGTGCTTTTCATTGACACCAAAACGAGTCACTCAAACTATTTGTTGACCAAACTGTGAAGGAGCGGATCTTTGTGAAGAGCTCATAGTAAAAAAAAGTTAGAATGTGTTCGGTCAACAGAATAAGGGAAAAAATGAAGTTAAGTTAGTAGCAGCAGCCAAGCAGGTGTAGGGGAAGGCAGGTGAGTTGCCTTTTTATAGCGAGCTGCTTTTTTTAAAAACGTCTGCATATTCTTACTACCCCGTATCTTGCATAATTTTACGGATTCGTTTATTCTAAACTTTCGAAATTAGCACTTGATGGCTAGAGAATTTTTAGCCACACAAGTTTACAGCCAGCAAGCAGGAAATGGCTAGCCATTAGTACTTATTTTTACGACTGTCGCATATGTCCCAGTGCAGCTGAAGTTGGGCAAAAGTAAAAATGCAAACAAACTAACTTGGATTATTCGTACTAATCGTTAAACTTGCGGATCCTGACCACCAGCGAAAATTAGGAGCAGCCGGATATTCACATGGCTGTGCAATATCCTCTGCTAAAAGATGGGCATACAATTAAAAACTGGCAATTGGAAGTTTATTGGAAGTGATAAATTACTCATACATAGCTTCTCATCGGTGTCAGATGCACTCATGAATGGTAAAGCTTAAATTATGTGCCGTTTCCCGCCATGAATACAAATGCAATTTATTTCCTCGTTTAATTCACATTCAATATTTATTAGTGGCGTGAGTGAAGGCCCAAAAATATCTCCGCCCTAGAACAAGTGTCACGTTTTGTAAGATTACTTTAAATGCAATTTATTTCCTCGTTTAATTCACATTCAATATTTATTAGTGGCGTGAGTGAAGGCCCAAAAATATCTCCGCCCTAGAACAAGTGTCACGTTTTGTAAGATTGCTTTTTCGTAGCTCATCTCATACATTGATACTTTTCCTTTTCTTTTTAATGGCGGCTGCAACTGACCTTACCTTTTTTCATCTTTTCATCTTCCTTGAAAAATATTTTGCTCTTAAATCTGCTCATGCAAAGGCGCCATATGGTGGAAATTGCAACAAAAAAGCATAATCACAAATTTGCATAATTCGTGTTACGGACTTCACGTTATAGAATTCTTCGCAATTTCTTGCGAATGCAGAAAATACCCAGTCATATTGCACTCTCGTATGGAAAGTGAATTTTGGAGTTCCGTGTCCAAATTCACAGCGTGGAAATGTCATCAACAGGATACCAGTGAAAAATATAAATATTTTACGGGCGATTACGACATTTATCTTCACCAGTTAACTTGTCACCGTCATCGTTGAGTGCCATCGGAACAATAGATTTTTTTATGAAGCGACAGAAAAATGCAGCACGAAGTGAGCTATTTATGTGTTTAGATAAAACAGTAGCAAACGGAGTCCACTTTCTTTCAGATGTGCAAATTGGGTGCTGGCACAAAGCGCAAGATGCACAATGCATAAAATGTACATGCATGAAATTTACGTATACGAAAAAATAATAAAACTAGAGTAATAGCGGGCTGTAAAAAGTTGAAAATGAAACGGTGTTCCCATCACTTGTACAGCCCCCAAAATAAAAAAAATCTTTTTTTCTGAGTCTCTTTTTACCGCATCATGTAATTTCTAGAAAAAGGGGAAACTAGGCTGTCAGTATATTAATTATTGCGATGCTGAAAGCCATCGTTTAATTTTAAGGCGCCAGTTGTAAACTCTTCTTCTTCGAATGTGCACTTTTGTCCCTGCCTTTTTAACAGTCCATTATTCTGCAGTGAAACTGAGCAATTCAGACCTTCAAAAATGCTATATACACGGAACATCTAGTGCCGCAGTAAATAACAGAGTACTCAACAGTTGTAATTTTTGCATGCGTAAATTTATATTTTGTCATTTCCTTTCATGCCATTTAGAGCAAGCTGCTGTTTCCATCAAATAATAAATGTTTTCGCTCACTGAACTTTACAGATTCGTAAAATAATATGGCTCGGAAGACTTAAATGTTCTCTCCTAGTCCAATTTTTTACTAAACGCAATATTAGCAATCCTATTTAAAGAGTAGCGGCAGATTTAAAATTGAGTTTGGGAGTGGTCCAGAAAGCTAAAACCTAAAAACACGAATTACTCAGCATCACATTCACCCAATTCTATTTGGTCAGCCGAAACCACATATTTTTAGTGTCTAATCTCCGCCGTGGAAGTATAACAAGGAAGTCACCGTCCCTTTCATCCCTATATCCTGGCTTCACAAAGAAAAACAAAGGTGAGCGCTGACTGGTGCAAGAAACGATATGAACTTTCGGCATTCATCTAAGAGCCATGACGAGATGACGGATAAAATATGAAAATAATTTTTTTTTTAAAAGCTATAGCCACATTTGCGTGAATGGCCACGAAGGAAACACAGGGATTGGGAGTGATGTTCACTCTCTGCGATGTCTTTACCTATTTCTGTAGCCACGACAAAAAGGGAGAAACAGTGCCACGAGGTAAAATGACTATTTAAAGTTTCATGATGGGTGATTACTCTACAGAGTATTATAATGTTGTTAAATTTGTCCTGAGAATTTATGCTGCTAATGCAATTTAATCTTTTTTAGTCATCCTTGAAGTAAAAAAATTTTTTTTTGAGTTGGCGTAAAGGCTGAGAAACGAAGAGGCTCCTACATTTCTATTTATTTATTGTACATACTCCTTTTTGAGTACAGGAAAAAAATGTTTTTGCATTTAAGCGTACTTAAGGCATTACAAGATAAATCTGAAAATTATTGTGGGACTTGTACTGAATGTGAGTGACAATGAGTTTAGCTCAGTAGCAGTAAACAGTCCATCTCATCGTCAGTATAAAACTGCTGCTGGTATAAAGTGTGGGTCAAGATAATATTTTGGGGGCCTGTTTAAGAAAAGTCACAAGGAATGATGTACTTTTCCTCAAACATCTCTCACCCTCTCTCTTCTCTCTCTCATATCTCTCTGGTGAAGGAGTGAAGGAAGGGGAAAAAAATCTCATCATCGCGCACCGTCATCATCGCACAACCGAGCGAAAGGAAAAATAGAGAAAGAGAAGATATATATATTTTTTCTGAATATTAATCACCTTCCTAATGCTCACTACTCACATATTATTCTCTCTCTCTGTGTGTGTCGAGTACGTATGTATCTTAAGTTATAGCTTTCAAAATGTGAAGGTGGCTATATTGAAAGAATTTATTTTTTTTTTGAAATCGGCGTGGACGATGATGATGACGTTGATAATGCCTGGTTGTTACGGTGCGTAAAAGGTGGAAAATGATGAGGCTTTGCGAGTATCATGGCAAAAGGAAAAGTCAGAAAAACTATTCCTAGCATTGCAGCTCTATGCCTTCCTCCCTTCTCAAACGTTTTCAATTTAGACACTTTTCATTGAGTTCACTTTACTCTTTTAAACTTTCTGTTGTTTAAAAGTGAGTGGTGTAGTACTTGGTCGTTGCGAGCAATTTATTTATGTATTTGTTAACGCATTCCATGGCTCTTAAGCCATTTTTAGAGGACAAGCAGAGGATATAATATCAACGGTGGTGTGGTGATGACGACGATTAGGATGCTTCGCTTGTTACAAGATGTTGCCACAGGCAACTAACACACACTTGTCTGGCAGTAAAAAGGAGAAGTGCTCACCTTCTGCGTGTTCACATTTTTATGAGGAAACCTGCAGCAGATCGAAGGAAGTGCTTTCCTACCAAAAATATATAGGTATTCTTTAAAGCTCCTCTTCTTCTTAAGAGGCCCAAAACAAGACACTAGATGACAATGAATATGATGAACCTAATGAGCTTTTTCAAATGATTTATGAGTACTGTTTATTTTTTAACCATTCATATGTTATCCCAAAAAAAAAAACTTCATGTCATCTTGAGACACTGTGCGAAGCTAGTATTTACCCACGTAAATGTGTTTGAGGAGCAGCGCACTGAAAAAAAACGCTGCTGCACTCTTTCCTCCCTTGTAGATTTTCCCCCTGCATTCTAGATTTAATTGGGTTTGTGTGCGTGGTAAGGAACGCCATTCTCCATTTTGGTTAATGGGCTACACACCTTATTGTTGTTAGAGCAGTTTCTTTAATGCTAAAAAATCGTCTTTGTTTTCTTCTGTTTTTTTTCCCTTTGTCCTTTTTATGCCCAGTTCTTTGGAGGAACGGTGGTGGTGGCGATGCTAACGATATTCTGCCTCAAGATGAGTTTTTTTTAATAGATAAGAGATGCATTTTGTTTAAATGATTATTGTGAATAATTTGGGAAATGTTTCCGGATGATGATGCAATTTATCCTGTTTGGTGTAGATGAGCTCATTTTTTGGTACCCGATGGTGGTCCAGTTACGGGCGTGTGGGGATAGTCTACTTTCAATTTCGTACTATTAGGAGATTTTTTTTGGGTATTGGGGAGATAGTTTGACTGAGTTTTTATTAGGGAGCTGGGCAATTGAGAAGAGGAGAATTGGACAGGGAGGAAGGGAAAATAGGACTCGTCATTGAAAATGCATGAGGGGCGGAAGCAATTTACAAAGTAAACATTAGGTAGTCATGGGAAGCATTGAGGGAAATCAGTTTTTTTAGACTCCCAAACAAGTTTGACATCAAGCCGCGGCGTGCTGACTTGCATAACATTTAATTAAATGAAAGTTTAGAAAATATTGGCCACAAACCTATTCTGAACGTCCTTAGGAAGCAAAAAGTGGTTACTTCTCCTTTTACAGACAACTGTTTATTACGAGTCACTTTCCTTCTCGAGCAAATTAAACTTGTTTAAAAGCACTTTTTCAGATTATTGACGTGATGAAGTTTCTGGTTTGCTTTCGTTCCCACAGATAAACACACAACCAAGAAGAACCTTGCAAACACTAGGCAAACCCAGTTTAGTGGAACGGCAAACAGCGAAAAGGACGACTGGCTACTTCTACGGACTTTTTGAGTGAGCTCGCTTACAAAACAAAAGTCCATTTTTAGTCACTCCTGATTAGCATCGAAATATTTGAGTTTTGTGCTCGCTGAGAATCGAAAAAAAAAACAGTTTTCAAAGCCACTTCATGCACATTTTCAGTACTTCTATTTACCATACCCATTAAAACACGCTTTCTTCACCAACTTATTTGTCAGTCTTTTGTAAATAAAACTTTTTAGTTCCTGAAACTCACATGAAATCTCATTACCCCGGCAACATACTCCCAGCTAAAACTACGGAGGTGTATGAAAACGACAACGGTTTTTTAAAAACCTGCCACAAGAGGCCTAATCTCTCCTTTTTTTGTTTGTAGGTCCTGTCACAAAAATATTAATGAACTGTAAGCAATTAGCTAACACCAGTAGTTATGTCCGCTCATTTTTCTTTTTGCACAAAATTCTAAATGGCTCCCGCTGACGGGAAGAGCTCTAAAGCCGCAATGTCAATGACGACACGTTTCCTTTCTCTTTGTCATTTTATACGAGTGACCCAGTTATTCGGGACAACCAAATACTTCTCAGAGGAGCCTTTCCTAGCAAAAGATTCAGAGGCGAATGCTGCAGTGCTTATGGTTTTAACATAGATTTCAGGCTGGTATAACGCGGAGGAGACTTGCATTTAAAACTGCAAGATAAAAAAAAGCAAAAGGACGCATTGGGTGACGGCGACAACGAAAGTTTAATACCTGCCTGGTCCTCTAACACATCCCCCTTTCCCTCAGTTGAAAGTAAAGGAGGCTGTGTCATTTTTACGATGGCAGTCGCCGCACATCGTTTTCGCCATCGTATTTAAAAAAAGCAAGCCACTAGAGTTGTCTTCAGTTGAGAACTTGTAAAGCCCATTCCAAAAAATATATATTTTTAGTTATCCCCAAAAAAATCTGCAGTTTTGGTACTATTGTACCTGGTATTATGTATTACACTGGCGTGAATCACATACGCGTAGGTATGCATTTTTTTTGCATTCGAGGATCACATTCAGAATGCGTAAGGCGGACGCGCTTTGGTCCGTCTTTGTGTGAGGCTGGCATGCAAATTCCCCCACACCAAAATATATGGGATAATAAAAAGAGTGACTGTGAAAGTGAGATTTGCCTGGTTATGCTTGCGCTTATATGACAATGATGACGACGATTAGGTCTAGGTGATGCTTTGCAGGAATTCCCTCAGCGTCATTAATATTCTTCAGACATGAAAAGACTCCTTTTGTGCTAGAGTCGTAAGTACACCTGAGAAAATTTAGATGGGCATTTTTAAAAATAACAAAGCTCTCCCCCAAGTCGTTTCACAGATTTAGTACTGCAGTTTTACCCAAAAAAATAGAAGAAGGGGCCTGATAGAGTCGCGGATCGCGGAGATGAGAAACTGCATTTAGTACTGATAATTTTTTTTTCGTAAGCTTGACAACATGCTCAATCCATTTTTGTTCTCACGCACTGCGCCGCAGCTCTTTTCTCCTTTGTCTGAAAATGGATGATCTGTGTATGTGGTTTATTCCAAATCAAGGATAATCACTCCCACAAAAAATATTCTCTTTTAGAGGGAACAAAAGTGGTATATTAGTGGACGCCCTGGAAAGCACTCTAGGGCATTTAATAGAACAATCAGAGAGTGAAAACCGAAAGAGTCACTTACACATTACAAGGAGAGCTTTTGTATTAGGCACAATTATTAGTAATAATAGATGAGAGCATCAATTTCCTAGAAAAAGTAAACTTTTTTACGCATCTTGCGCAATTATCAGCACTGTAAACGGGATACTATAAAATATATATTTTGTCCAAACTAAACAGAAAAATTTCCATCTCGTGAGTGATTTTCTACATCCATTAGCCTGAGTGCGTAA
>JAHZND010000733.1:0-23638 GCA_027744115.1 Acrocyrtus sp. NNG-2020 | reverse complement strand
GAGCACACTCTCAATGTAACCATTCACCCACAGCTCATTACGGAAACTGATAAAAATTGCTAGTTACTCACTCCAACCCTAAAAAACATGTTTGGGGTGAGCACCACACACACAACAAAGCTCTGAATATTTATTGACATGCAAAAAGCCACATTAAGACTGAAACACTGTATCTATGTACTCAGTTTATTCTCACAAAAACAAATTTACTTATTTTTTGCAGAGGTTAACTCTTCTTCTTCTTCTAAGAAAATCGCTGTAGCATCCTTTGCCCTTCTGCAACTGTAGAGATAGCGTTAATGCTTATTAGCTCTTTGCTCTGAATCGCAGATTTTTTTACCACGGTTTCTCTAAAACTGGCATAAGGAAGGTGTTGCTCGTTTACCCACCATTCACGAACTACCTCGTTTTTTAGATTCGTCCGTCCACTCCAAAGCCTCTCCTTTGAACTTTTATATGTGTGCAAAAAGTGGGATTTGTGGTGAGACAATAACAACACTGCAAAAAAAATTGGGCCCAGGCCCAGTGTTGACTATGGGCATGGGATAATTGGGCAAGATGCGCAGGTAGTCAAAGCGAGTTTCTTTAGCTTTGGGTTTTCATAACTTGGCAATAGAGATGCGCTAGTACATCGTTTTCTAAATTATTTCTTGTTTCTGTTACCTGTTGCTGTACTACCTATAATTAGGTAAGTTTTCCCCATCGATGTAAAAAAATAGATCAAAATGTAACAAAGTAAAAAAATTGCCGTTTGAGCTGTGATACACTTGCCAAAAAACACTGTAGCGCTTACGTCATCAGTTTATACTGAGAAATGATAATCAACCGATTTCTCATTTTCCACGTGAGAAGATTCAAAAGGAAAAGTACCTGTGTTTTGTTATGTATTCAAGCCAAAATATGACACTGTTTGTTTCTTTTATGAATATTTTTTTGCAAATATCAGTTTCTGTTCTTGTCTAAAAATGTTGTGGGGTTTCCTTAATACAAATATATACATGTTTACTACCAGTGGCATTACTTGGAAAGTGAGATCCAAAAGTGCAGCTGGAAGGTGTGGAATAGCGCGTTCCCAAATGGTATTTTCCATTTTCTGTGAATTGCCTTTTTATTCGTTTATCGTGGCAGGACAGAATCATAAAAATAATCTCAAAAGTAAAAGGTGCACACCTTAGCGGCCCACCTTTTGCTATTAATTGCCAGCACTACCAAAGAACGCTGAGTACTTCAGGCATTGTCTTAAATGACACTATATCCAAATGTGAGATATATGGCCACGGCTGGAATTCTGCCATGTCCTGCCTGGAAGTATAATTATGCTGAGCCTGGAAATGCGCTTATCATAACGACGCTATGGCACCTGCATGGTTGCACGTGCACCATGTTATGTTTGCATACGTGCCTTGATGACACGACCACACGATGCATTCCACTTAAATGAGAAAAAATTAACGATGGGGTTTGCCCTACTCCAAAAGTGTCCGGGAACAGAAAAGCCTCCCTTTAGTTAAATCTTTTTTGGCAATGATTTTGATAAATAAATGCTAATTTATTATTATTGCTCAGTAAATGCGTCAATAAGGAATTAGTAAAAATATATAATCCGCGCGACCAACTCCATTTCTTTGTTGTTTTGCAAAAAATGTGAATCAATGACTCTTGCTGACTCACATATAGCTTAGAAATCTATGTACCTCACTCACACTTATTTAGAGGAACTACAAATGCAAAGTTGCAAATTGGCCTGGAAAAGTGTAGCAGATATTCCCATCACAGCATCAATTTAAAAATTTTAGCATACGATTTACTCATTTGTAATCTTCTTCAAGCACTCTTTATCTTACCTGGTCCATTAACTGCAAAAGGGATGGTCATATCCAGTCATGTTCGCCAAGATTACAGGCTATAAGCTTCTAATCCGCATTGAGGTTAAATAAGTATAATAAAATGAAACGATTTTAACGATTTCAAAGGTTTTTGAAAGCTAGTGACGTTATATAAATTATATTTAAGAGTCAATGGGAATCAATTAAAATAAATTTTTACTCGCTTAATGAAAAGAGCACGCATTATTTTTTACACAAAGCTACATCTAATCTTCAGTTTTTCGAACACCGGCATTTTTTTTAAATAGGCTAGCTCGCCGAGTAACAATTACGTACCTAAATATCTTTTTGGCTTTAGTCTTTCTGAAGGTTAAAGAGCAAAAATTTAGATAATCCTGTGCATAATGTAACATTCATTCACGTAATGTTCTAGAAAGGAATTGGATTGTAGAAAGCTAATTCGCTTAAGACGAGGAGGTAACGCATGACTAAAGGATTAGAGGAAAACTTGCGAAAAATGGGGGAGTACAACTTATGCAAGTACTGTGAAGATGTTTCTCTACCACACTCATACATATTTTATAATTATTTTGCGCTGGTGTGACATATTTTATAACCTTGCGTAAAACGACAGTTTTATTGTTATGGATGCCTGAGACTTTTTGCCTGCAAGTTTTAACAGAGAAATTGTACATGTTCCAGAAATATTTTTCTCAGTGAGGTTGTGTATCTGCCACAGCGAGCTTCCCTAATAGGGCAACGCATTAAAAATTTTCCGTGTGTCAGCAGAACCAGGGGTAGATCAGGTACATTTGTTTTACCACACTCGTACATATTTTATAATTATTTTGCGCTGGTGTGACATATTTTATAACCTTGCGTAAAACGACAGTTTTATTGTTATGGATGCATGAGACTTTTTGCCTGCAAGTTTTTAACAGAGAAATTGTACATGTTCCAGAAATATTTTTCTCAGTGAGGTTGTATATCTGCCACAGCGAGCTTCCCTAATAGGGCAACGCATTAAAAATTTTCCGTGTGTCAGCAGAATCAGGGGTAGATCAGGTACATTTGTTTGCTAACTCTTTTAGGAAAAAAAATTGTGGAAAGTTATTAATTAGTAATAAGACAAAAATGCATTATGTTCCAAGCAACTTGTCAGAATGGTCATTCTGTTCTCACACTTATTCTTCCTGAGCTGAAGTACGAAAGGATAAGGCTTGTAAAGTGTTAGCGTTTTTTGAAAAATTAGACATTTTTCTCCATGCACATAATTTACAGACTACTACGGAAAAGCTACAAATTTGAGAGCAGTTGGGTTTTCAGTATGCTAGCATAAATGCAAGTGTAAAAGAGACGGGGTTAGTAAAAATTATTACCACCTACTGCAAAATAAACGATCAGTATGTCTAAAACAAAAAAAAGTTGTCCAGACGCCAGACGGCGACACGTGGGCTTTATCTCAAATATATCCAGCATGAAAATGTAATAAAAATGAAGATAAAATTAGATTACATATGCATATATATGTGAATGCCCCTTAAAATCGAAAATATATGTGTAGCCGTCCTTGTGTGCACCTTCTCAATTTCAGTTTTTTTGCGTTGCTGCACAATGAGAAGGTTCCAGTCAAAAATGTAAAATAGTATATTTTTGTTTCCTTTTAATTAATAGTCGAAAATGAAATGCTATAATGCCACCATGATAACAGGTTGAAGATGTTTAATGTTCCACGTGCAATCCCCGCAGAAAATACTATTGCAATTAGTTCTGCATATTTTTTTGTTGATTAGGTACTCATCATCTACTAATCCACTTGTAATCACTTTTCAAGAAATGATGGAAAGTGTTTCCCACAAAAATGTATCTAAAAGTCATTGTTCCTGTTGTCTTACCGGCTATAGTCACTGCAAACAGGCGGATTTTCCTCTTTAAAATCCATGGTAAGTCAGCGATTGATTGATGGAGATTATCCGATTTTAAAAGTGCCTGAATTTTACTACAGCCTTGCACTTATGACGACAACTGGTATCTGATCAATCTCATCTTGTATGAGAATGTGGCTGACGATTATCAAAACTATGACGATGATGAGGAGATCCGAGACACTTAAAAATTCCCATGTAAATCTCCCCACCAAAAAATTACGTGACGGGACACAATCAGCTAGGGACAACCGGTTTTACATCTGCAACCGTCTAAGAAAAACAAAAAAATTGCACCGTGCCAGTGCCACTACTATATCCGAAATTTGAGACAAAAAAACCAAACAACTAGAAACAGGCTCCCCCAAGCAGGTTGCATTTTTATTTGGTATTGAAACTAAATAAAAATTCAACTGCAATAGGTGCAAGTTATAGATTAGCACAACCAGATTTTATTATAAAAGAGGAGTGATGTCAACAAAATATAAAATACCAGGGAATTATTTTATTGATTTCAATGATTCAGTTCTAGGTTTGCTGGATTAGAGTTCAACTCTGGAGTAAAAATCAAGCAGGGGGTCATCTAATATTTTTATAATGCTCTGGAGTCTGGAGTAATAAAAATCTCAAAGTGACGTCTTACGTTTAATCACAAAACGTGCCCTTCTAAGCGTAATACCCCAAGGCTAAAATAATGATTTGCGTGGTAATCTTATAAACTGTAAAAATGCAAAGACAAAATTATATAGTGAACCAAGCGATGAAAGAAATTTTTCTAAATAAAGTTAAAGAGAAGAATTTGGCGAACACATGTGTACGACAAACGCTCCACTTTCCACTAGTGAGCAGGTCAAAAATGAACTGACAAGGAAAAACCTGTGCCAGAAAACGGTAATGAGCAGACTTTTTCCTGTAACCAATTTGGCACCCGCTTCGTTTGTAATATAAAATATAAATTAAGTCATTTATAATAAAGCTGGTCATTTTACATTTTTTAAAAGTATGAAATAAACAGACTTGCAATTCCCAAATCAAGCTGGACTGGACTGAATACTGGATCTAATCATGTTTGTAAAAAATGTTTGCAGCAAAAAATTGTTAAAGTATTACTAGCTGTAGTTTCCTTTTGGAAGGGAGTTGATCTCTTTCCTAATTGTTAAAGCATTACTAGCTGTAGTTTCCTTTTGGAAGGGAGTTGATCTCTTTCCAAATTCTTATCTGATTTGCTAACCCTCTGAAAAAAATGCGATTGGTACTCATCAATATCATGAGTAAACGTTTTGTTATCTAAAATTCGTTTTAAAAATCCAAATCTGATAACTAGTAAGACAATATGACATCTATTTACAACATCATTCCATACGGATTCGTTTGAGAAAAATGATCATTCTTTCATTTGCAGGTGGTTCTTGGTCAATGCGTATATGTCAACTAGTACTAAATGCCTTGATATCTAAATTTATGACAGAGTAGCATGAAAGCGATAAGAAAAATGCTTTCGTGAATCATTTCTAAATCACTATTTCTTTTTACAGATCATGATGTTAAAACGGATTAGGTAAATGTAGCAAAATTTTGAATGACTAATTTGTAGATTAGTATTACGTAGGTACCTATCACCTTTCCGGTAGGCGGCTTTAGTTAGTAAGCTGAAAATGGTTCAAATTCAGATTAGATTAACACCGAAAAAGAGGTTTTTTGTCTAAGAATTTTAAATGAATTGGTCGCCAATTATATCATACGTTATTTTTAATTGTTTGTTCTGGGTAACTAGCGTCACTTCTCAATCATAGCTATCAATGTCAAAGTTAAGTAAACCTTAATAGCAACAGCAACAGCAGATCAGCGCGGCAACCTCGGTTCTCCGGAAACCTACGTAAAAGATCATATAAATTGGATATAAATAATTGCCGGTGTGGTGGGTGTGTACTCATAAAATACATAAGCCACTCAGCAGTCAACAAAGATAAGATAAGCGGATACCAGCGGCAAGATCACAATAGTTTACTCAAAATGGACTTAGGTATGTACTTCAGTAAATAAAATGAAATCAAACAAAATCTAAATTCATATAACTCTTGCTATTTCAAAAGAAATTAATCGTTTATGTTCATATCGAGTAGAACCCAAATACAATTACACAGCAAGCAATTAATTGTTTACTTGCTTGGGTAGTACAATGGAAGAACTTTTTTTCTGTAAACATTACATGCACCTGGATGACTCGCTAGTTGACGCTATCATCTTACCTCATTGCAATTCCTATAATCGAACTGAGCTTGACATATTTCCAGTTACTGAAACTTAAAATANCTATAATCGAACTGAGCTTGACATATTTCCAGTTACTGAAACTTAAATTAAATTTCATTTTCACTTGCTTCCTAAGTCACTTCCGTATGATGACATAATTTTCTGGTGAATTTACTTACGTTTTTGACAAAGGCTGCCGAAATATTAATGGAATCTGACTAGTATGACTGACAACATAATTTAAAACGTTATGAGAGATAATTGCTCAATATGAAATCCATTTTGAAAATGAAGAAGTATAAATTAAGTTGAACCGCTTCTCAAAAGTCACACTTCTCCTGCAGTTTAACGTAAAAAGCATCAAGAAACAGCTTGCCTCCTTTAGATTTGAAAACCAAACTTAATTTTCTAATTTTTACAATGGTTCCACCACCTTTCATAATTTGTGTGATATTTGTATTTGCTGCTGTGACAGCGTTTCCTCGGCAAATTAAAGATTCCACTCCAGGAGTTTCATCCAATAACAGAACCGGGCGCATAATTACTCCTAAACAGTTTGTCTTTTTAGGCGCTGTGGATGGAAAAATGTACCTCACAGACAACAGTGCCTATATGGTAGCGCCTTACTACTAATACGAATATTTTTTTACATTTTATCAACCGTCATATTATACTGACATACAATTATTTAGAGTGGGTGATATTTTTACTTTATACCCATAGAACTGGGAGCAGGCCTACCAACTCTGTGCGAAGTCTAATATGCTGCTAGCCACAGTGGATAACGACGTTCAGTCTCAATTCTTGGCACAAAATCTTCCTTACTCCAACCGTAAATACGCCTCCACCGGCAACTTGATAAGTTTTAAAAAATTCTTTAAAAAGCTCATTTAAAAAAATTAATATACCTATTTCTAAACACAAAGGAGCTTACTGGGTAGCGGGGCGAGAGCAAGCTTATAAGCAATACCATTGGGAGAAAAATGGCAGTATCGAATATCTTCCAACTTGGGTGTTTTATCCTTTCGAGCAGCCAAATACTTATCGGCAGTGTGTAGCAGTGGACAGAGGCACTGGGGCAACTTATGGCTACGTCAGGGGACAGTCACTCCTCTGTAGCTCGGCCAACTATGTTTTATGTCAAATCGGAGGATAAACAATGTCAATATTACTGTTGGATGAGGATATAGGTAGCTTGTTTCTAAATTCGAACGCAAGGAATTTCACCACACTTTTGTAAAAGTTGTAATACTTATTTGTAGTAGATATATGTATAAACCATGTAACTATGTTAACAATAATAAGATTCTAAAATTGGTAAGGTTTTTCACGTAAGAAATAAACGACTGAATAACAGTTGAATGCATTGCAACCTCGATGATCTAATTATGAGTAATACATTTTGAATGACATTCGGTTTTTGATGTAATACAATATTACCGCGGAGCACCAACGTCAAGTGTTTAAGTGTAATATGGTGTGTTTTCAAGTTCCATACTATTATTCAGCTAGCAAAGAACTTGAGTGGCAAAAGCCAATTTTAATACTGTCAATTACCGCACTCAGCTCACCAGGGGTACAATTAATTGATAAAATGTTTGGTCACAGAAAGAGTTTTTAGAGTACGACTTTTTAAAAAGCACTTATGGTGAATAAAATCCAATTTTGTCCTTCGCCTTCGCCCAAATTTTACAACTGTTTGCAAAAATAGGGCAAGCAGCTAATTTAGGTTCGACTTTAAAAAAAATTATAAGACTATATGTACTAGTAAAGCGAGGAACAACCATTTTCTAAAATAATTGCCTTCCATCTGCTTTCAGTTACAGATGTGTTTTGAAGTATCCTAAAATGACGAAAATTTGGCTGGTGTTGACAAGGTTAGTCATTCTTGGGCTAGTTGTTCATGGATCTTCCAGTTCTAGAAAAGGTACAGAATTTGGTTACAACCGAGAATCAACTTCAGTCATAACTGAGTCACTCATCGTAGTCATTGATAATATGAGGAATGTGGACCGATATTGCTTCCTCGTGTTTGTTCTTAACTTGTCCCAAAGTTCTTTAGACTTGAGAGTAGCTACTGTGGTGCTTTATGAACCATTTAATTTAATTGGAGATGAACGTAAATCTTATCGAAATGAAAGTTTTCGTGTAATTGGAAAGCACCATAATACCTGCTGGACAGTAATTTATGTTCTGGAGAGATGCACATCCAAGCTCAAAATTTTAGGAGATCCGATTGATGACTGGTACATTTTTGTCTTGGCAAATGAATCACTACTGCAGTCAGTCCAGGAGAAAATAGGAGCAGTAGACAAGTTCGCAAATATGCTCGGAATTATTTATGTGGAGGGAATTGTGCAATACTTTGTCCCACCTAGAATTTACGGCGAACAAATTCAGAGGCTATCATCTCCCCCGCATCCACTACAGGCAAATACCGTCAACGGAGTCTCCCTCAGAATCGGATTTTCCAACATTCCATTATTTGCCTTTCAAAACGAGTCCGGAGCCATAGATGGAATTCAGTTTCGTCTTTTACATGATATCGCCCGTGCACTCAACTTTACTTTGATTCTACCAGCAGCCCCAAGTCGCGGTTTCAGTGCTCTTATAAATGGCAGTTGGACTGAAGGATTGATCGCTGACTTAGTGGAAAATCGTGTTGACATGGCTACTGGCATTTTCGCGACACACGAGAGACATTCGTATATCGGAATCCCCAATCTGCAGTTCACTGACAGTTTGACTTTCTGTGTAAGGTCAACCAAACCATCCCGCCAGTGGTTAGCTTTAGTCAAACCAATTGCCCCTCCGTGCTTGGGTCACCGTATTCATGTATTTGATAATAATAGCTGTGCTTCTCTTTCTAAAGAAGAAGAAGAGAAGTGTTCTTACTCTTTTTTATACAGTTCTGAATCTATTTGAAATGATGATTGACCAACCTCGCCCAATTCCCAACAGAATCATCTGCCGCTTTCTCTTTGTCCTCTGGCTCTTTCAATCGTTTATGGTTGGATTAATATACAAGGGAAATCTAGTGGGCTCCATGACTTTTATTGATACGCCCATAGCCCTGGCGACAATTAAGGACCTGCACGAGTCGGACTATAGGATTGCCACTGCAAGCACTAGCTTCACAGCTTCCGGCATTTTGAATGAAAACTCATCAAATCAAATGGTAGCTAATCTTGCAAAACGAGCCATAGAAGAGCCAAACACATTTCAGTGTCTTCTAGCAGCTGCGGAAGATTCACGGACTGCTTGCATAGTTTGGACTTCATTCATTGTCATCGGCCTCGTACAGCATTCATCTACTGCACAAGCGCTCAAATCACTTACCGTTTCGAAGGAAGCCTTTGCGTTCATTCACGGAGGTACTGTCTTTAGAAAAGGTCTGATTTACTTTAACATACTGAACAGGTACATAGGTTACTGTAACTCGGCTGATCTGTACGGGCATTATCTGCACACTTTCGTGCAAGAGGAGCAAAGGAGCAAGAAGTCAATTATTGGCAAGTTTGCCCGGCTACTGTCTTCTTGTAGTAAATGTGCAGATGCTAACGACATCATGGCAATTAGTGACAATCAGAAGCCAATCACGACTGAAGACATTTTGATAACCTTGTTGTGCTTGGGTGGCGGCTTTCTACTGTCACTTTGCTGCGTTTTGGGAGAGCTAACTATTTTTAGATGCAAGCGCTACTTTGCAAATAAGAATAAAAATGATCAGCTAGAACGTGGAGATGCTTATGTTGTCAACAATTAAATTGATATAATTAATTATGAAAATAAAGAAAGAGCCATTCATTTTTCAGTCTAAAGCTTGTGCATTTAGCATACTTGAGTATGATTTTCTTTCCAGAATGCCGATTTAATTTTAGCACTACTACAACGTGGGAAATAACATACCTAATTATTATTCTTAAATAATGCATATAACTCTACCAAATGCAAACCTGATGTACACGTACATAATGCATCACTAAACTAAAGAAAACACTGGGAGCACTTAAAGTTAAATGCTTTACATAAGTTTGCATGATTCTTCTCGTGTAGGTTTGCAACCATCTGAGTGCCTGGTACACTCACTCATTGACTCATTTTAGTTGCTTTATTGATGTTCATTGATTCTGCGTTTGCATATCAACTGTGCCATAATGCTTGGCTTTCAGAATTTTTTCTTCTATTTTGAAGAATAAACTGCATTCCAGATTTAAAATAAAGCCAATTCCAACCATTAAGCCTCTGGCATTGGACATTGGGAGTGAATAATTTAGAGTAATTACTCAAACGCATTATTGTAATTGCTAAAATATGAAGCCTACCTACCTAGAATAGAATGCAAATACAATCACATTCCTCCCTTATTCCTTATCATACATACCTTAATGTATCCTGCTCTGATATATATAATCGATTTCCATTTTCCATGCATTTCACAAAAGTCAACTTTCCCTCCTCCTGCTATCGAAAACGAAAAGACGCAAACACTACAATCTATTCTACTAAATACACATTAACTCTAATTTAAAATTCGGCATTTCAAAAGCATTACATTATAGTCATTTATCAGACAGTGTAACCGCAGACTTAATTTTACTTGCGTTGGAAAGTTCAAAATGATTGCGATTCAGAAACCTCTAATAACTTTTTTAATTCTGATTCTCTACTTGGTTTTTGTTACTAACTTGTGTTGTGCTAAAGTAAGTCATACAGGTGATTGGCAAATTTTTGCAACCTCAATATTAGCTGACTCCTTAATTCAGAGTGTTACTAATGTGAAATCTGCAAATCTTCACTGCTTTCTCGTTTTTGCTCTCGACTTGCCCCAAAGTGTTTTGGACTTGCAAAGAATGTCTACCGTGGTACAGCAGCCATTTAACATTGTAGGTTCAAATGAAAACGTTCCTTTCCAGAATGAAAGTTTTCGTGTACCTGAGAAATACCACGATACTTGCTGGACTATAGTGTATGTTGTAACAAAATTAGAAACTGAACTACAAATTTATGGAGATCCGATTAGTGACCGGTATATTTTCATAGCAACAAATGCGTCACTGCTGGAGACGTTCTTTGAAAACTTTAGGGTTATAGATAACTTTGCAAATAAGTATGGGATTATGTTGCTGGAAGATTCCCAAATGGCACATTACCTTGTTAGTCCTCCGGTATATACTGGAAAATTCAGGATGGCAGAGGAACCTCCTCCACTTCCAGAAATTAACAATTTGAATGGGATTTCACTGAGAGTTGGATATTCCACCATTCCCTTACACACCTTTCCAGATTCATCTGGTAATATGGATGGAGTCCAGTTTCGTCTATTTTCGGACATAGCTCACGCCACCAACTTTACTCTAGTGTTGCCAACACAACCTAGTCGCAGTTTTAGTATGTTTGTGAACGGAAGCTGGACTGAAGGTCTCATTGCAGACCTAGTAGAAAATCGTATTGACAGTATTGCAGGTATTTTCGTAACTCATGAGCGATCTCCATACATTAGAATCCCCAATTTGCAATTCACGGACAAGCTTAATTACTGCGTGAAGGCACCTAAAACGTCCCGTCAATTGATGGCGCTAGTCAAACCGCTTTCCCTATCCGCTTGGATCATAATTTTCCTGCATCTACTTCTATTCACTGGATTATTGTACTTTCAGCATCAATCAAAAGGACTTTTAGCCGTATTTGATTTGATTCTGAAATTGCTGGAGTTGATGATTGACCAACCAGGAAGATCATCCAAGAGATGCTTCAGCCGCTTCCTGTTTTTCCTTTGGGTCCTTCTGTCCTTCATGGTTGGTCTTGTTTACAAAGGGAATTTGGTTGGCTCTATGACATTTCAAAATAGACCAATTGGTCTAACTACGATAAAGGAATTGTACATGTCTAACTTCCAAATTCTTGTTGAGAACTGGACCGTGGCGACTTCCGGTATTTTTAACAGAAATTCATCCAGTAAAGTGGTCAGTGATATAGCGCGCCGTTCCTACTCTTTGGACCCATTTAGATGTATGGAAGCAGTGTCAAATGATTCACGGACTGCATGTGTAATCTGGGGCTCATTTATAACGAACATTATACTCCACTCTCCTGATGTGAAAAAATTTGAAACGATGACAATTTCCAAGGAAACGTTTGCATATATACATGGAGGGGCAGTGTTTAGAAGAGGACTGGCTCACTTTAAAATCCTGAACCGTTACATGGGATATTGCAGTGCTGCTGATCTACCAGACTACTACAGAAATTTGTATTTGATGGGACAGCAGAAAGAGCAAAGAAAATATGCAAAGCTTTTTCAAATGATGGCGGCCTGCAAAAACTGCAAGAGTAATAATGAAAATGTAGTTTCCAATGAGGATAGTCAAAAGGCACTCAGCTTAGCAGATATTTTGATCATTTTGTACTGTTTACTCGTGGGGTGTTTACTGGCAACCTGCTGCATTATAATAGAAATGATTATTTTTGGCTCAAATAAATGACTCTATTCTGTCAACAAGCTAAAAACTTATTTGGGATTGGTATCTATATTACAGAAGAGAATCAAAAGCCGCTTGATTCCAAAGTTCTGAGAAATGGCCGGATTCTACCAAAATAAATGTTTGTAGTTGGCATGGATTTTACAATGATCCTGAAAGCCAAAATATGTTAGCAGAAAGGAAAATGCTCTAACCATAAGCACATCGTAATTTAAATTCTTCGGATATCATGTCATTTTTCAAAAATTCAGCCGCATTTGCTGAACGAAACTTTTGTGGTAACCTTGGGAAATCAGCTTATGTTTCCCTTCAGTAAATTCTATCGTTGCCTTTGCTTTGAGAGCATCATCCACTTCCTCCTTTCGTTTGAAATAGTTTTTATTTTGAGTATTTATAAAAATATTTTGAAAATTTGATTCCCTTACTTACTATACAAATTATACATTATCGAAACCTAAATTTTATATAAGGTAATAGAAGGGAAAGTAAGCGCTTCATATATTATATATATATATAATACAATGAATTATCAGGCAGTAAAAGCTTTGGGCTAAGATTCTTCTTAGTAAGCTTTTAATGTACTTTACAATTTATTCTTGAAAGTTCCTCTTTTATATTCCTTCCAGGTTATTGGTAAAAGAAAGTGTTCATGAAATATACTATGACGAATTACCAAAACCGTTAGCAATAATTTGAAAAGTTAAATAAATTTTGTTTTGTGATACTTAAGTGAACTCACAAGTTGTATAAAATTTATATTACGTAAAAAGGATTCATAATTCCATTTAACAGTTTTTACTTTGCACATTTAAGTTGATTAGTTTAGCTTTTATTGGCCATAGTCATGGTATAGCAAGTGAAATGAACCATGTACCGTTCTTATTCTTAGTTTAATTTGGAGAAGTAAAAGTACGAAAGGAAATTAGGTATCCGCTCCAAAAAAGTGGTTCCTTGCCTGAATTAGTTCTAAAAATGGGCACCTGTTTTCAAACTGTTTTTGCACTGATCATCGTCGTAACAATTCCATATAGCGCATTGAATTCTACTGCGGAAACTCACCTCGAATTCCGACACACTAATTGATACCCTAACTGCAAACTTAAAAGCTCGGAATATCTTTGAAAACCAAAGTTGCTTTCTAGTAATTATTATCGATTTACCCCAGAGTAGAACAAATATCTGTAAGCTTAGTGCCAATGCCTTTGTTCCGGTCAACATTATTTTCACCAGTGACCCTGTTACTTTACGTAATACATTTCGGGTTAGTGGAAAACATCATTCCTCCTGCTGGTCTATAATTTACACATTGGAAAACGAAAAAACGCAACTGCGTATATATGGAGATCCAATTAATGATATATACATCTTCGTCTCGTCAAATAAGCTACTTCTGTGGGCATTTCTACAAGAGAATTACGCAACATGGAAGTTCGCCAGCGTATACGGAATGAATCTAGTGAAAGAGAGGGGGCAGATTGAATATCTAATTCCATCTACATCATTCAGTAAAAAGCTTAAATGGTCAATAAAACCGCCAACAAAATTGAAAATAAGCAATCTGAATGGAATTTCGCTGAAGGTCATTTATCAGAACATTCCTTTGATTGCATTCAAGCATCCTGATGGAACCTATGATGGAGCTCAATTCCGAGTTCTCTTTGACATTGCAGCTAAGCTCAACTTCACAATCATTTTCCCACCTCATTCTTTACGCAAATACGGTAAACTAGTTAACGGACGATGGACAGATGGCTTGATTGCAGAGTTAGTCGAAAATCGTGCAGATATGGCTACAAACATTTTTGTAACTTACGAACGCTATCGCTACCTCAACTTTCCAAATTTTCAGTTTGAAGACAGCCTAAAATTCTGCGTGAGGTCACCAAAAGCCCGGCGCCATCGGAGCTCTCTCACCAAGCCATTATCGCTGAGGACCTGGCTTGCAATCTTAACTGCTGGAAATGCCCTTCTATTTTTACTTTGCTGGAAGGAGCATTCTAATAAAAAGTTGTCTCTGTCTACAACGATTTTACATTTTCTTGCTATACCGATAGACCAACAATTTTCGGCTTCCAGTCAAAATCTCTCGCGCTTTATTGTACTCCTCTGGATCTCCCTTTGTTTTATGGTGGGAATTGTTTACAAGAGCAAACTGATTGGAAGTATGACCTTAACGGATACTTCACTAGTTCCTACGACTATTAGAGAGCTTCATAACTCCAATTATGACTTACTGCGTGGCTATACTGGTCCTTCTGGTACTAACGTTCTTAGTGAAAAATCTCCAAACAGAGTCATAAGGGAAATTACTTTACGCACCGAAAACATATCTGACTCAGACGACCTGCAGTGCCTCAAGAGAGCATCGGACAGTGAAACCACCGCCTGTATTTTATGGTCGTCTGCAATTATTACGGGAATTTTAGAGGATTCTCTTGATGAGTTGAACCCGCTCACAATCTCAAAAGAGCCATTTGCATTCGTTTTTGCTAGCACGGCATTTCGAAAAGAACTTGTCTACTTTAACATCCTCAACCGATATATAATGTACACTAACACTGCCGACTTAAGCAGCTATTACCTGAAGTTGTTTGTGAGAGATGCACGAATTAAGAAATTCAAACGGACCAAAGTTTTAGATATGTTATCGTGCATTTACTGCACAAATGAATTAAATGCAGAGTTCAGGCCGAAAGAGAAAGCTTTGAGCGCTGATGACATACTCATTGTATTTTATTGCTTAATCGGTGGCTGTTTTCTCGGATTTTGCTCCCTTTTAATTGAGATTCTCACCCGTAAGTGGTTAATGAGAGTAGCTTTAAAACTGAAAGTAGAAGAAAATATTATCAGATAATGGCTAAAATTAGTAAATACAAACTTTTGCATTGTACCAAATACGAATGGGTAGTAAAAATAAAGATTTATTGAATTTAGAAAAGATTCTGAAACTAAACTTTACTGCGATAAATGTCTCATTATAATTCATGGCTTCATCCGATGGACACTATTATTATTAATGACGGTCACATTTTGTTCTGTCCTGTCCATAGCTTTAGGCTAACCCTGTCAAACTATAGCATTAATGGTGGACTGTTATGATGACATTTTTATTGACAGCGGTCGAGAAAAGCTTTTCCTTATCTAATCTTAATCTTAATCTATAAGCACCTTATTACTGAGCGAGCAATTTGACTGGTTGGTTAAAGTTATAAAAGTTTTTTGATGAATGATAAAATGTCATTAATTGACTAGTCCAAATGCTTATTCTCCACTGTAAACTTGAAATTGCAAAGTCAGCTTAGGTTCCGTAAAGACATTAGAAAGGAAGTTAAGTAAATAATAAACATTTTCTGAATTTTTAACAAAATGTCTCCAATTATTCAAAAGGTACAAGTACAAAGAATCATTCTTATTGCCACAATAACATTATTTTCTTTGTTTAATAACGACGTGAAAGTGAAGGGCGAAACCATCCCAAAATTTAGTTTAATTTTGACTAATGCACTCATTGCAAATTTAAGAAGTTTTGTACTTAAACATGGGCAATACTGCTTTATTACTTTTGTTCTCGACTTGCCCCAAAATAGCATTGACTTGAGAGCTGTAAGCTTAAATACTCGTGAGCCTTTTTATCTTATTGCAACTTCCTTTGCTACCGCTCAGAATATCAAATTTCGCGTAATTGGAAAATACCATTACAGCTGCTGGACTATAGTCTACATTTTGGAAAATATCAGCTCCAAATTTAATTTGAAAACGATTGGGAATCCTACTAACGACTATTATATTTTTATATCGTCAAATGTGTCGCATTTGGAATCAGTTTTGATACGGGCTAAAGCAATGGACAAATTTGCTAACAAATTTGGACTGAGCTTCGAGCAGGAAGATATACCTATAACAGTTTATTTTAAAAGTACTTCAGTTTACACTGGAAATTTTGAAAAGTCGCTCACTCCACCAATACACCTTCAGCTAAACAAACTTGATGGGATTACCCTGAAAGTGGTCTATTTTGACATTCCCGGATTTGGGTATAAGCGTTCAGACGGGAGTTTAGATGGGACTCAATTCAGAGTACTTTTCGATATCGCTGCTGCCCTAAACTTCACACTTGAACTTCCCACAGCCCCCTGCTCCGCATATGGCTCTCTCGTGAATGGGAGTTGGACTACTGGACTGGTAGCAGAGCTGATGGAAAATCGAGCTGATATGGCCACCTCAATGTTTGCAACTTACGATAGAAATTTACACCTCAAATTTCCAAGTCCTCAGTATGAAGACGCCTTGCACTTTTGTGTGGGCTCTCTCACTTCAAAACGGCAGTGGCATGCACTCATCAGACCTCTCTCGCCATTTACTTGGCTCTGGATGTTTATCTCTGAGGTAGCCTTTTTGATATTGCTCTACATTGTGGAACGACCGACAGTAAAGGTACTTGACATGTGGACTGCTCTTAGGATATTCCTGCAGCTATTTGCCGTGTTTATGGAGCAACCGTATCCATCCTCTTCAAAAACATTCAATCGCTTTCTGATATTTCTCTGGGTAAATCTCTGCTTTATGATTGGAATGGTGTACAAAAGTAATCTGGTTAGCTCCATGACATTCGCGGAGACGCCTTTTGTCCCATCAACTATCCAAGAATTGTACCACTCCGAGTTCACACTGGTATTTGGTAACGCTGGCACTGCTATTCTGCAGATATTGAGTGAAGATTCTCCGAATTTGATGATTCGAGGATTTGCAAAGCGGATTAGAAGTGATGTGAATGGAGAGGAGTTCCTATGCCTGAAAGAAGCATCCACGAAATGGAATACGGCATGCATTATGTGGTCGTCAGCCATTAAAATTAATTTAGTACAGCACTCAAAGAAGGAGCTAGGACCACTCACCATTTCGAAAGAGCCGTTCACATTCGCTTATGGAAGTACAGCGTTTAGAAAAGATCTGATTTACTTTAATCTGCTAAACCAATTTATTTCATATACCAACGCTGCTGATCTGACGGGCCACTATCTAAGACTTTATCTGAGGGAGGAGCAAAGTAGAACAAATATGGGTTCCAGGGCATCGAAATGGTCGACCTGCACTACATGCTCCCAAGTCTCCAGTGAGAAGGAGAAAACGCTATCGATCGGAGACATTTTGGTTATTTTTTATTGTTTATGCGGCGGTTCCCTGCTGTCACTTTGCTGCTTTTTAATGGAACTGGCTGGAAGAAAGAAATTGACAAATTGACATTGGGCAAAATTCTTTTGTCTTCTTATCAGCAACTTTGCTGAGTTAAGCGGTACATTACGACCCTAAATTAAAAGTGGCAGCTTAGAAATTGCAACAGGCCATAAGATAACTGAAAGAATTTTTATTTATTATTAATAAGTTCGCACATAAAACTATTGCACTTTACGTTGCAAATTTGCACGGTTATGTGGGTATTCAAGGTAAATTTACTTTCGCTTTCCAACTTTACTTCTTGAAAATTTTCCACCTAGAAAGTGTAAAAAAGAAACTACTGGATTTGTAACGCTGTAACATCACTTTAGTGGTATGACATAATGAAGTCTTAAATTTGCAGTCTCACAGTTGCATTAATGCATTCCTTCCGTACACAGAGAAGAGCTTAGTCTTTAAAGCGTACAAAAATTGAGAGTTTTGACAGGCGGCAAACTGTGAGCGAGCGCATTATGCATTTACCTGACAGATATTAATAAACATTTGGGCACAAGTAACAGACCGCTCTAATAATGGTATTAAAATGAGATCAAAATTGCATCTCAATAATGTACCCAGAACATGCGCACGGGCACGCGACTACAAAGAGTCTAGTACAGACGACTTCATACTTGCGTAGTTTCTCACTGAAAGTGAAATTTTAAGAGTTAAAAGAGGAATACTGTGCGTCTTCAAAGAAACAATAGACCTCCAGTTAGAATTAAGACTGGTGACAGGCATTTTGGTGCATCTATAAATGTAATAGACTCGTTTTGCAGTAGTAAGCGTAAGAATGTCGTAGACTATGCGTCATACCTAACTATAACTTACATTTAGTACCCTTTAGAAAATGGAATGACGGCCAAACTCAATGTCAGCGAGCATTAAATAGATAGGCATGGCAAAACACTAAAAATATCTGGGTATTCTAAAATTTAAATTTTAAAGTATCATATGACTTACATCGCATCGCTGTGTGACAATTGTCACAATTCTACCTAATTTTTAATAACAATAGTATCTATTACGTAGTAATTTTGCAGCTGCGCGCGTGTTCTTTCTTCTTTTCCCATGTTCTCCTGCTAAAAACCTATGTGCTTTAATAATTATCCGGATTCCAAAGAGCAAACTTCGTTAATAAAGGAAGCAAACGTAAAGGATGAAGCATTTAAAGCATCACTTTAGAGTAGGATTGATTGAAGCAGTTCACTCATTGTTCGTGTTCAGGCATATATTATGGAAAGGGGTGCATTCCTAGAGCTTAGTAATGGAAGTGTTTCAAAACGTTTCAGAAAATCGGATGTGTTTCGTTTCATCCGGCAAACGTTTCACCAAAGAATGTTTCGTTTCGTTTCAAGGCAAAAGTGTTTCGTTTCCGTTTCGTTCCAAGCCTTGAAACGAAACGAAACGTTGAAACGCGTTTCACAATTTTTTTGTAAATCAGTAAAGCAACGCCCAAAATGAACTAAACGGATGCCTAACCTAATGTAATACCCTGAATTTACTAAAAAAAATTAATCAGAAAATGTTTTCCTGCAGAAAATGACGTTTTTAAATATAATTTTTTAAATAAGATTTAAAAAATTAAGCCAAAATCCTATTTTCTCAATAAAAATGTGCTAATTTACGTACTTGGCTTAAATTCTAGTTAAAATTAAGCTAATAGTGCGATATCTACCGCAGATATTTTTCGATTTTACTTGATTTTCTTACTGTATTTTTGACCCGCGGCGAAACGTTCCAAAACGTTTTAAAAGACGGATTTTGTTTTGTTTCACCTGCGAAACGTTCCAGTCCGTTTTGTTTCAGAGCGTTTCTGTTTCACTAAAAAGTGTGAAACATGTTCCAAAACGAAACGTTTGGAACGTTTTGAAACGTTCCAAATTGGAACACTTCCATTACTACTAGAGCTAACAGCTTGCTGATGTTTTGACGCTAACGTTGCTCATGAAATTTTTGTATTTTCGCCGACTGCTGGTCTAAGATCTGAATAGCTCGAGTATGCTCAAATTGCGCAATTTCTACATGACGCATTCCAGTTTCCATTGTACTTTTCCAGCAGGTAAAACTATGACTGATGCTGCACTGCAAATCGGCAAATTAAGTCAATTCGGGTAAAATTCCAGCATAAAATAAATTCATGAAAACATATGGCTTTATCTTAATTTAAGAATGAAAATGGTGTGAGCTCTGAAATGTCCTTGCAGTATATAGTATCGACGGGCGAGGGAAGGCAATTTGCAAAAAGTAATATTCTGCGAAGTTATTTTTAATTTATTTTGCTGAGTATTATATTGGGGCATTTTGAAACAATTATTTTAAAATGAGCACTAGCAAAGGCGAAGTTAAAAGTGTGGCTGCTTCACAATCAGTAATTACTGCTGACAGTGGAGCTGTAGAAGTCGAACTGGTTAATGAAGAAGACAATTGTCCACTCCCAGCCTATTCAGAAAATAACGATCCTACCAATATATGTACACCAGACAAAAACAAGCTCAAAAACCATTCAAATTATCCAAGTGATGGGATATCAAATACAGCATTTGACCCCACACCGGAAACAATTGAAGTCAAGAATTTTCCATCGCTACCTTCTCCCGCAATTTCAAATTGTGGCGAAGAGGAAACATTTCAAAATGCTGTGGCCTCCAATATCAACCCTGCTAACTTCATTACAGAAAAACCGATCTCAGATCCTGAGATACAGTCAACAGAGAAGAAAGTGGGTGGAAAGGAGTACAAAGGAATAAAAAAGTATATTGGACTTCTTTTCACACTCAACGCAAGCTTCTGCTTCTCCCTCACCGTTCTCTTTGTGAGCATCCTGAAGAAATATGGATTTGCCGCTTATGAGGGATCATTTTGGAGATATTCGGGCACAGTTGTACCCGCAATCCCTCTCCTTCTCTTTTATGAATGTGTGCCAGCGAAGAAAAAAGGCGAGTCCGTTTTTGACAAGGTTTGGCCCCCACTTGAAAATGAGAACTGGAAGGCATGGCTTGGACTGCTGGTAGTAAAATATAATTTTTACCAAAAACTGTTATTTTGACTGTAATTTTCGATCAAATGTGCTAATTGCATTTTCTTTCGAATGTATTTAGTGCAGAGGCTTGATAGGATCAACTGCAGTCGTGCTTCGGTACTACGCACTGCAATATCTAACAATAGGAGATACCTCTGTGATAACATTTTCCACGCCTGCCTTGGTCACTATCATGGCACACTTCTTCCTCGGCGAGAAATGTGGCGTCTTTCCTATTCTCGTTGCAATTGTGACTTTATGTGGGCTCGTGGTTGTGACAAAGCCACCAATACTCACGGGACAAACAGAGTTCGATTCGGATACTCTGGTAATTTTTTAAATTAAAAAATAGAATGTAAAGTAAATAAATGCAAGCATAGCTGAAATTAATCATATTTCTTGTTCGGGATTTATTTCCTTTTATTTTCAGACTGGGACAGCTTTTGCTTTGGGCTCATTGCTCTGCGCTGCCATGATTATAGTTATAACCCGAAAAATTAGAGCGGTCCACTTCACGGTGATGACGCTCGTCTTTGGTATCATTGGAGTTGCCCAGGCATTAGTGTTCATTTTCATATTTGGAGAGTTCAATCTGCCAACTGAGCTATCTGATACGCTTTTGGTTGGAGGAGTGTCTCTCTTCTCCTTCATAGGCCAAATGTCAATTATTCTGGCATTGAAATTTGAGCAGGCTGGACCAGTAGCGCTTGTTAGATCCTGCGATGTACTCTTCGCATTTCTATTTCAATACTTTTTCCAGGGTGTGATCCCGGACATATTCAGGTACATTTTAAAAGCATATTAGTTTACAGTTATTGCAATCTAAAAAAGTGTGCGTGAATATTATTTTTAATTTGAATTGGTTTTATAAAGTGTGGTCGGAGCGGTGGTTGTTCTTGGTAGGTGTGCTTTCAACTGCATTTCGGAAATGGATAATTACACTACCTGAAGAAGACAAGCGAAGAAAGCGATTTTGGTTTGTTTTGAGATAAGATGCAAAGCGGAAATATTAACTGATACACAGTCCTATTATTTATTGTATCATTGTATCATTATTGTAGGTATGTTTGTATATTTGTGTGCGTTAAACTATTCCTGGTTGTGTTAATACAGACTGAATCATATTTTGTATTACATGAATGGTCTGCAATAAAGGAGAGTAATATTTAATGTCACTGGCTGTTTAAAGCGTAACTTAAATATGTATACCTAGTTCGAATTTATTTTACTGCCTGCTCGATACAGAAAACCTTTCCAAGAAAAAAAAGTAAGCAATAAAGCGTACATTTTCCATTTTGGCGTTTTTAGGTTTAAGATATCATTCTTACCTCTAAACCAAAAAGTGACTAAGACTAACTTTTGGGAAAAACTGTCAAAACAGAGTACTCCCATCCGGATATTATTTATTGGATGAAACCAGGATAAAATATTTTATCCATCAAGATTTGGGGTGGATGAAATGGTATAGTGGATAAAATAGACGTTTTTGTAATTTACACGTGCTAGAGTGCAAAAATTCCAAAATATTTTTACAGAAAACACTTTAGCTCGTCATTTGCTTCATTTTAGTGCCATTTGTTCCCCCAAACAGACGATTGGGGCAAAAGTTTAAATTTCTAATTTCTATCATATGCTCAATGTTTACAAATGTCTTACTATGGCGGAGATAGGAAATTTGAATTTGGCGGAATGGCGGCACGTGATATCATCCATTATGTCCATTTTAGCCATATTTTATCCATTTTATCCATTCATCCATCCACCCCAAAAATCGATGGATAGCGGACATTAGGCGTACTATGTGCCAAAAGGCATTTTCCAGACCAACTCGGTTTGGAATTTCTACCAAAGCCATTGACGTGATTTTAGGGTTTACTCATCAAAACCACAATTCAACAAAAATGAGACACAAACAATAATTAAGGAAAGGAAACAGTCCACATAATTCCATTTGTCTACTGCGCATTTACATCGGTTTATCGGCAATATTATTGCAACCTTGTATTACCTATTACCCTTCCTCAAACAATTTGCCTACATCTCTTATTGCATGGAATGTAACTAGCTACCCATTTATTTTCAAAGTTGAATTTATCCTTGTAAAAATTCCAAATGAGAGAACACAATAGCATTTCCTTTAGCAGGTGGCTGTACTTTACGGAAATGTTCTACCGCAGACAAAATATTTGGTGTTGTTTTAGCCACTAATTATGTCATATACTTTTTCTAGCTATTTGATAGCTGTCAATAAATGTCAAGGGTAAACCTGCACAAATTGCCACTTTCCACTTGTCATTTCGCAGTGAATGGCAGCAATCGATTTACCTGATAAAGCAAAATACAGACATTTATAGAAAGATGGAACTTTCCACTATAGCCTCGGGCTTCTCCCGCCTATCGGACGCTGCAGCAAAAACCCGCACTGACAACATGGTCTTCTTCCTCCACTACAGGGTTACTGTAGTCGTCCTGATGGCATTTGCAGTTGTCGTCTGCTCCCGGAAATACTACGGACAGCCTATGAACTGCCTTCCAAGGGCAAATGAAACGGTGCAGCCAGCAGTGAACAACTATTGTTGGGTTAATGCATACATCATTCTGCCAAGAGGTACATGCAACTATGCTGAAGTTTAGTAAATTCGAATGTCAAGATAATTAATTTGCTAACCGTTAACTTTTAGACAGAAATCGTCTACAAGACATTTACCGAGGTCGATTTCATCCAGTGCTAACTGAGGAAATAGACAGGCTGGAAGATATGTGGTCCAACTCGGAGTACATGCCTTTTTTCCCTCACGCCCACCAGTGGATAGAGATCACTATAATCTTGCAGGCTGTACTCTGCTTCATTCCACGCTTTCTTTGGCGCTACTGCTGGGAGGATGACAGGATCACAAATCTGAAAGTGAATTTAAG
>JAHZND010000732.1:0-10744 GCA_027744115.1 Acrocyrtus sp. NNG-2020 | reverse complement strand
TTTGATTTGATTTAGGAATTCATGAGATGTACAAAGCTGCATTGATTGTTCTGTTAAACCATTACACATTAACTAAAGTAATGCGAAAAATTGTTGTGTAGTTGTACAAAAATTTAATTGTAATTTCCTAAAATTCCCAACTGTCTTCTAAAATATCTGTTTTATGTTTTGCGATTAACTATAAAAGGAAAAAGAAACGAATCGGTCAGGTTTATAAATAACAAATAGTGAGTAGATACCAAAGTGTTTTTAGCAGGAACTGCTTAGGCATAGAAGTTGCTTCGAAATTACATACGAACCCATTTTCGGTAATTTTGGTGTGATTTTAATTGTTCATAAGCAGTACCGTTAGATAACCCAGTTAGTTAGTTAGATGGCCGATAGCCATCGTTAGTTTCGTGCTCCATCCTTTTGTGTTGGCTGTATTCCTAATTCTTATCGGTTGTCGGTACTGTTTTAATTTAGAGCTTTATGAAATTGAACTACGTTTGTCCATATTAAATTAATTTTCAGCACAGAGTGTGCACTTCCATTTTACTTTCTTATGAAACTAAAGCAAGAAAAGTTAGAAATTACCTAGTGTGGATAGTTGAGTCATATTAATTTAATGAACAGCTATGGACTCTCATTTCATCATTCATGTCATGAACCGGAGACAAGCGCTCCACAGAAAATAATTTGTTAGACAAAGTAAAAAAGTACAATAAGTCGCTTCACCAGTGTCAGTCCCAGTTTTCCCAGGTAGATGAAATTTGTATGGCTACCTATTTCGGAAAGTATTAATGCATACATCACATGACATGCCAAAAAATACTGCATCGTTGTTTTTTATTTCATAAACGTAGCAAAAAAGTAGACATGAAAGAAATCATAGCAAAAAGCAAACAGCAATAATAGTTTATAGTAATTTTCGAGTTTACACACTACACACAAAACACATGAATCAGATGTGTGGTTGATATGAAATGGTTTATAAGGTCTTGGGTATTATTCGGTATTATTGGGTATTGTATGGCACTATGGCGTAATAATATATGTACCTATGTACTGTGTTCACTAGTAGTGTACTCTCGTGTACACTCAACTCGTATTGGTAGTGGTAATAGTGGTATGCAGGAGTGTTGAAATGATATGATGATGACGAAGCACACACAAGCAGAGATTTTGCGTTTATGGCTTTATGAAAAAGTAAGTTAGCAGTCTGTCCATGTCCATCTATTTGTGTTTTCTGACAAAATTAAAATCTTCATATAAAAATCTGCAAGAATTATTATTTTTAGTCAAAACATGACTAAAAATGCCACTTTTGACGATACTGATTTTATGAGGTTGGAGGATGAAAATGGACCAGCGCAGCATTTTTGGTTATCGTTCTGTGTGAGCCATGCAACTTCCCTATGCAGTGTTGGTGGGTTTATTAGATAGTGTACTTCGAAGCTGTCTTGTCATTCCATTATTCCATTGAACCCCAAATAATATAATTCTTCTGTTTGTCTTATGAAGAACCCAACAAAGTTACTACAGCAGATTTATATTACATACAATTAAAATACGTTTGTGCATTTAATTAGGAATAAAAGGGAATAACGCATACACGTAATAGTATCACACTCACCGCCTAGTAGATTTATATGCGAATGGAACATTAAAGTAACTAAAGACCGTTTGTTGCATGAGTTATTCAACTTTAGCTAACAGTCAACAGTAGTAAACTGACTCTGAAAGGCAAAACAGACATGATCTGGTGACGTGAGTACCAGCAGACCTTACTGACTCATCTCATTGCCACATTGCTTGTTCTCATCGTATTCGTATTCCTATTAGTTATCAAGTTATCCTTGATCGATAGCATCCTTCCATTAAACTGCTTTATCACTTGATTACTTCTCCTACTGCTAAAGACATAATCCAAATTTCCTGTGAAACTGAACGAGCAACAGATACAAAGACATTCACAAAAAGAGGGGAGCAGAACAGAGAGTCCATGATTCAAAGTGATTAAGGACGCGACGAAGTTCTTTTCGTGTCACATTATTATTATCACTTTATTAGTGTCTTTGTCTGCTTGGTCTGACATGTTAAGTGTTAAAAGAGAGAAACTGTTTAAACTTTAACTGGATTTGTCGAGTTTTATATATTTGTGGGAAGTGAAAATATAAATCACTACGTGTCAGCTGATTCACACTGTTCGTTTGCTGCGAGTCCAGAAAAGTAAGTTTTAAAAGGCTTGGAAAAAGTCTGTTTTCAAAATATCTAAATGCGTTTTTGCTTTCTTTGCTTTGATATAAATTAACTGCCTGGAAATATTCTATTAGGGCTTATAGGAGTGGTAGAAACAAGTAACAAATTCACGGATACATTTGCCAAAAATAAATGTCGTGTATATATCAACAGTCTGATTGATTGTGCCTAGGTAAATTATTTTGGTGCATTTATAGTTATTTAAATATATGAAGAGGAAATGTGTGTTTAGTTGTTTAGTATGAAAAAGCTTAGCTTTTTTGCCCTGGGCTTCAAAAAGTTTGTAATTAGAGTTTGTTTGCAATACAATTATCTGAATGAACAGGATCTGGTGAAGGTCTGTAATATAGGAGGGTAAAATGGCGACAATATTTAAATCCACTGGACACGCCCAGTTTGATAAATTGTTAGGTAAGATCAAGATTTTCTTTCTTAAATTGTTAATTTTTAAACAACTCCTATTCGTATTGTAATTGTCTGATAGTGAGTATTACTGGGATGATAATTGTGTAATACAAATTTATTTTATAGAAAAAGCTACTTCCAATCTTTTACTGGAACCGGAGTGGGCATCCATTATTCAGATATGTGACTTAATCCGACAGAAAGATTGCCAGTAATTCAGCATTATATTATATTAAATCATATATGATGATTATGGAAATTGTCTTAAGTTAAAATAGTTACATAATTAATAGTTATTATTCGACGGTTTGTGTTAACGGCAAATGTTTGTACCTTTAATAGGCCCAAGTATGCAATCGCTCAACTATGGACGGTAAGCTGCATAAGTTTACTATAACATAATACAAAATTTTGTCATTGTAGGAAAAACCGACGATATAATTTCCTTCTTCAAAAGCATTTTTGAAGTTTCCAAAAATTTTGTATCGAATTTTTAATTTTTTAAATTGACAATTTAAAATACAATATAAGGGAGGCTACTGCGAGTAGCGCAGCATCGAGTGGCAGTGGAAATTCATCTTCCCTTGATGACCATGTTCATACAAATAATTCCACGGCAAACAGAGGAAGCAATGGTGTTGCTAAACAGGGAAGCGGCACAGGAGAAAAGGTTTGTATTTATTAATGTGTAATTTAAAATGTTTTCTTTGTGACTTTTCATGTCCCCACTTTGCTACCGATGCACCGTGTTCGTGCCCATGATCGTGTTATTCTTGACACTGTGATGGTATTTTTCTGGGCTTGCTTGGTGGCAATCGAACTCTTTGTATTCTATGTATCGCTCTGTGTCTGACTAATTTGGATATTTACCTAAATGAACTGAACTACTAACGCGTTAAGCATAGTTCTCCTACCCAAACCGTTGTCGATAAAGGAATGAAAATAAAGAAAAAGGGAATTTTTCATGGCGGTGGTCATAAAGGAAGTAGGGGTAGGAAGGGTCATCATGATTTGCCTTATGGTGTAGGTGCTTCGTCAAGTAGCAGTAGCAATGATACTTCGCGGATTGGCTCTTCGCAAAATTCAAGTGAAGCACTAGAGAAGCAAATGTTGCACGATGCCATCGCGTCAAGTCTGAAGGAAATGAAAGAAAGTTCGAAACACGAAGAGCATGGGGATAAGAAAGTTGTACCGTAGTTCCAAATTAAACGTTGATTTTAAAATTTTCATTTATTTTTACACTTTAGAAGTAGTTAGTTGCTTCTTGCATGCTGTGCTTTTTTATTATAATTATAAATATGATTAAAATTGAATGCGAGGTTTGGTCTTAGTTGTTAATAGTTTTGATTTTATTTTTAACAGCAGCCTACTCAGAAAGAGCTTGAGCTTGCTGAGGAAGAACAACTTCAACTTGCGCTGGCTATTTCCCAATCGGAGGCGGAAGCGAAGGAGCAAGAAACAAAAAGTCGAAACAAAAGAATGTACACGAGCACTAAACAGGAGATGGTGCGCACTACGTCACCACCACCTTCATCGCAGTCATCTTCTCAAGATGATCCAGAATTATCACGATATTTGAATCGCGCCTACTGGGAGAATAAATCTAATACGACTTCATCTCCAACTCCGCAACAGCCTCAAGAAAAACAGCCAGTTTCTTCGTCGTTCATGCCATCTGCGCCGCTAAAACTGTCTTCAAGTGCTGCTGTAAGCGCATTTCAACAGGAACTTCCCCAACCGGCTGCAACTTCTATCATTCCAACTAAACCTCCCACAGAAGAAGATCAAACGATTGACGCATTTTTAGATACACTTCGGACACAAATTGAAATGTTTGTGAATAGAATGAAGTCCAACTCATCCCGTGGTCGGCCTATAGCTAACGATACCAGCGTTCAATCCTTGTTTATGTCCATTACTCACATGCATAGTCAATTGCTAGCTTATATTCAGATTCAAGACAATGCCAGGGGAAGGTATGAGCTGTTACAAGATAAGCTTAATCAAGTGAGGGATGCCCGAGCAGCGTTGGATGACTTACGAAGTGAGCATGCTGAAGCCTTGAGAAGACAGCAAGAGGAGCAGGAAAGAATTCGGGCTTATCAAATGGCTCAAAAATTAGCTCTTATGAGACAAAAGAAAAATGAATACTTGCAGTACCAACGACAATTAGCTATGCAGAGGATGCAGGAACAAGAACGTGAAATGCAGATGCGTATAGCTCAGCAAGCAAGTATGGGTATTCACCCAGGTGGAGTTGTTCCACCAGGACAGCAGCCTGGACAAGGAGCACCATGGGGAGTTCATCCTGGTAAGTTTCTCTTAGCATTAGAAAAACAAAGTATGCTGTTATGCTGTAAACTAAAATGTAGATCATCATTATAATAACAAATTTATCGGTGTTTTGGGTAGGATATCCTCATATGGCGCATCCTTCTCCACAAGGTGGTCCTATTCCTTCAATGTATCAGACACCTCAACAGCAGCAGCAGCCATGGATTAACAGTAGTCAAGCACCGGGAACAATGACACAGACTCCATCACAACCTCAACAGCCTCCCCATCAAATTCCAGTTTTGAACAGTCCTACAAACAGCAACCATCAATTGCAAATGCATCAACAACAGGGCCAACCTGGAATGATTTATGGACCCCCACCAGGAACTGATGTCAATAACCCTCAAACTCAAATGCAGATGCCTCAGCAACCTGATCCAAATATGATGATGCAACAACAACAACCACCTCCACCACAGCCCCAGCAACCGCCCCAGCAGGCACAACAGCAACCTCATCAAATTCCTCCTCAGCATCCAGTGCCTCCACAGGGTGCAGTTTTACCTGAGCAACAGCAAGTGATGTCTCCTCCTCCTATACAGCCTGCACCTGTTGCCGAATTAATTAGTTTTGATTAATTTTGGACCATTTTTGAAGATTCGACAAATATTACCCTGCTGAACTGTTAATCGTGGCATTATTATATGAAGAAATAAATTAGTCAAATACATTTAACAATGTGCTATACACTTATGCATATTCCCCAATTCCAATTGTACAGTTTTCGATTTGCTTAATAATTCCTATATCGTACTCCTGTTAGTCGTATTTAGAATTAGAACGAAAGCCTCTTTGTTCGTTTTATTTGTCTTGCAGAAATTGGGGAGCTACAACAATCCACTACTACTGTGAAAGATCATTGTGAAAGCGAATAAATTAATAAAAACCAATTTATTTTATGCTTCAAATAACGTTACATCAAATCGGTTTCAAGTTTTCTTTTTTCGGAATCACGGAATAATTAGAGTTGCAAATTTAGATGCACTATTTAATAATAATTGTATGTATTGTGGACATTCTCGTCTCATTCTTCGATTTTTTACTTCTTTTCATTAGGAAAGTGCGTCTCATAAGTAAAAATGTGCCTTCGCTGATCAGTATTTCTATAACTGTACTAGTAAACTAGTAATCGCTTTTAGCTTACACAGTCCGAAGGTAAGTTATTGCTGATCTAAAGAAATGTATTTCATTTTGATAATATTCCGATATCCGATCTGTACTTTCACATTCATGAGGACGGGACCGGGAAAGGAAGGACCCACAAAATATACCTAGACTGAAAAAGCTCAAACATCAAACCGATAGGGAAGTGCAAGCAAGTGCAAGCAAAGTGAACAAGTAGATGAGCGATGAGCACGAGCACGGCACACAACATGATGAAAAGTCTAAAACTCTAAACAGAAGCACATGTTTACCTTTACAATCGCAAGTTTCTCCTCAGCATGCTATGCACATGAATAGTACACTAACACAGCTGGCCAAGGATTAGTGATTTTAATTAAAATTATTTAATAAACCACTTAAGCCAGTGTGTTAAATTTTTAAAATGTAATACTGTTACTTGGATGGTACAATTTACTAGTGGTTAGAAGAGGTTAAAAAGTGCTAGTTCAAAAGCTATTTCAAAGTTCGATTTTAAATTTAAGTGCATTGTTTGCCTTTTATTTTTTCAAAAAATGGAAGAACATCATAATAATGTAGAAAGCAACGATAATTATACTAGTGAAAGTTGTGAAACTGGAATTATAAAAACTGTGCCAATCATTAGAGACTTTTCTCTAAATCCCTCCTGTGCTCACGGTAAATGAAACTTGAAATGAAATCTGCTTGCTAATTGAAACTCGCTACGCGTTTAAGCAAAGAAGCTTCATTAATTGATTAGGTAATTGTATTTTTTGCGTACAGTTTAATCTTAAACAATATTTTTATCTGCAGGGCCAACTATTCTATTTGAACGGAATGGAAAGAGATATTTTTCCTGTTCTGCTTTTTCGTTCGAGACAGCTATGTCAGTTTTTTATGCCAGAGGAGAAATGGGTCCAGGTGCAGGCTCGAGCTCGAGACACTCAAACTGAAGATGGTCCAAAAAACGGAAAGATTGTTGTGACCTCCATGAAAGGGGTAAGACACCCTATGGGCATCTCTCTAGATGTCTAAGTTATGTTAAACGGTTCTTTAATAATATTATAAGATTAACATTCTGAACATTTTTTGTTTTGTAGACAAATAGTCCCTTTCTAAATCCAACGCAGAGAAATAAAGGAGAAGCACAGTACCATTTTAATGAAAAAACTTCGGAATTCTTTATGACACAACTTCGGAACCTAAAATTCGATGGCGTTCTTTGCATTGGAGCTCCAAGCTCTCCATCAACAAGTTATTGCTGATAAAAATGAAAGCTTAAGGTCTTTCTTACTGGATATTGACGTGAGATTTGTAAGTAAACTGCGAACTTGAAATATGTTCAATAAAATACAAGGCTATTTTATTAAGTCGTTTTTGGTTTATTATACCTACTTTATACAACAACTTGTATTGACTTTTATGTGTGCAAATTTTTCCAGGATAAAATGTACAACTACGAAGGATTTTCGTTATACAACATGTGCAATCATCATTTCTTCAGAGACAAGTCAAAATACTTAGAGTTCCTCTCAAACTCAAAGAAGCTTGCAATTATTATGGACCCTCCTTTTGGAGTAAAAGTAGAATTACTGTATCATGGTTGTTTAAAGGGAGTGCAAAATGATTTTAGCAAAATTCATAGTCAGAAGTGTAAAGATAAAAGCAAGAAAATTGAAGGTATAAAAGCAATTTATAGCACCAAAATGATTTAACACAAAATATGCAATACTGGTTAAATTTTATATTTTGACTTTGTAATACCTAATTTTCAGTATTCTGGATATTTCCGTATTTTATGGAAGGTCATATCTATAATAAATGTTCGGAAGCGGGACTGAGAATGAGTGACTTTCATGTAGAATACAGAAATCATTCAAAATATAATGGAGGTAAGATTAATTACTAATTATCTAGTTAGTATTGCATGCGTGCACACGCAACTATTATATTTTTTGAAGCACCTATGAAATATTACCTACTCTTATGACTGGCTAGGTCCTAGGAATAAATCTTCCCCTATCAGAATTTTTACAACTGTGCCTTTGGCAAAACTATCCCTTCCTGACGATGAATACCGGTATTGCAGTGTTTGTGCAAAGTGGGTGGATAAGCAGAATCTACATTGCGAGCTGTGCGGAGTATGTAGTACTAAGGTATTTAAATTGTTCTGCATTTTGGTGCTACTGGTAAAACGTGCCCATTTTTCAGGATTAAAGATTATTCACATTGTCTCTACCTTTCTTTTTTATAGGATGGTGGAAAGACATATACTCATTGTATGAAATGTGAGAAATGCGTTAAGCCGTCCTGGGCACACTGTACAGCTTGTGGAGTATGTCACTTAAACCAGTCGGACCAGTTGGACACATGTAGTCACCGTGAGAGTGCCGGAAGCAGTCGGATACAAAATCATAAGCGTACCCAAAACAAGATTAAGAACAGCTACAAAGTATCTCAACTGAAGCAGAAAAATAAATTGTCTGTTAGTATAAGAAAGAAGGATGGGAATGTTTGCAGAAACTCTCAATTCATAAGAAATAAATAGCACAGCTCGGACGAACTAATTTTTTTATGAAGTACGGGTTACTGTATTGCTGAGTTATGGATATTATTACATTATCCTTATCAGTCAAGTGTGCGTCACTCATGTCTCAAAGTTACATATGCATATGTGTAGGTGATGTATAATTTGTCTACAGTGAGTGGCTATCAAGAAGCACTGCTCTCGAGAACATCAGTTCATATATTAGTATTTCTCTAGAACTGTACCAAATAAATAGTTTGCTTCAACAAGAACTTGAATTTTTCAAAGTTTCAAGTCATGGAGTCAAGAAAAGTTGTAATCGATACGGACCCTGGTGTGGACGATGCCGTGGCTTTATTTTTGGCGTTTGGTGCTCACAAAGATCCTAATACCTCATTCAAGATTTTAGCACTCACGACAGTAATTGGTAATGGAACTCTGAAACACGTCAACACTAACCTATTTAAAATACTGGATTGTGGAGAAGTCAACGATGTAAGTAGTTAATTCTGGATTTGTTATTTGTTCGAATATTATTGTGAAAAACTTTGTTTGACACAATTAAATGTGTTTGAGAGCAGATTCCAGTTTACTCGGGAGCAGCGAATCCACTTGTTCAAAAGTTTGTTCACGATGAGCCCGCCCACTTTGGTAAGGACGGATTTTGCGAAGTTCCTCTTGCAGAACTTCATGAAATTTTTCAACCAAATAAAGATAGGCAGTTGGAGAAGGAGTCAGCAGCAATGGCTTTAGTTAGATTAGCCCGTGAGCACAAAGGTAAAATAATTTTGATTTTAATTTTATTTATTTAGTTATGTATTTCTTGCACTAGTAATAGTGTTGCTATCAATTCCATTTGACAGGAGAATTAACTGTTGTTGCACTTGGCCCGCTGACAAATGTGGCTTTGGCTATACATATTGATCCCGACTTTGTTCAAAATGTCAAGGAGTTGTACGTAATGGGCGGAAGCATGTATGGTTAGTTTGTGAATTCTTAAATGCATGCCCTTCCTTAATTATTGGAGTGTTTTGTTCCGTAGAGCTTGTATATTACTATGCCTTTGATATTTGATTTTTAAACAGGCGTGGGCAACGTTCGACCTTGTATCGAGTTCAATTTTTTAGTCGACCCGGACTCTGCATATGTGGTTTTGGCTGCGGCATGGAATAAAAATATAATTTTAGTCCCGTGGGAGACTTGCATCAAGACGCTTCCCTCACAGGTTGGATTTTAACTTTTAAAAGTTTATGCTTTAATAGCTTTAATAGCTCACTGTCAATTTTTCTTTGACATTATACTACGAGTTCCATTTCCTAAAACATTCTAGGTACTTACTATTTTGTTAATGATTTCTAGAAATGGAGAAGGGAAGTACTTGGATTGCTCACTAATAAACCAGTCCAGCTAATGAATATGATTGAAAAGAAAGCCTCCAAGAACTACGAAAAATGGTATGGAGATGCTAGATGGATCAGCGCTGATAGTGTCTGCATAGCTGCTCTGTTAAAACCCAATGTAAGAATATTTTTACAGCCACATACCAAGTACTGAAGTAATACTAATGATACATACTAAACAAGTAAATAATGCTAATTACTGTTCATGTTTAATTTTCGAACCTAGATTGTCACCGAAAAATCTAGCAAGTTTTGTACAGTGGAACTCCACGGTTCCCACACCAGAGGTCAATTAGTAGTGGATCATCCCCAAAGATCTGGAGCACCACATAATGTCACTCTAATTGAAGGACTCAGCACACCGGAAATTGAAAAGCTGTTTATGTCGTACTTTAGTATGCTTTAAAATGGTCATCTAAAATTGTCTGCATGTCTATGTGGGTATTAAAACCAAGTTTTCCAAAGCGTTTAGTAATATGCCTTGTAATAATAACTATTGTATTGTATTTTTAGTACAAAAATTCAAAATTATAAAATTACACAAATCGCAACTTTCAATTATCTTTTTGAATTGTCCACCTAACTAACATAGAAGTCTTGTATACAATAATGACAATGTAGTAAAATCCAATTTAAAGAAAAATAGCAAAAGTGAAGGGCTCGTCCGGGATTTGAACCCGGGACCTCTCGCATATTAGGTAATTTAGACTGC
>JAHZND010000731.1:0-11119 GCA_027744115.1 Acrocyrtus sp. NNG-2020 | reverse complement strand
ATATCTTAATTTAATCAACGGATACCGAATGAATACACTCGTATTTCCACACGCCAAGGTGGAGTCAAATGTGGAAACCTGGCCAGTTAACTACTAGTAGCCGAGATATTCAACGCCCTCTGGAATAGCTAATGGATTTGTAAAGTAAGCAATGCAGTTTGTACTGCCTAGTTAGTTGGAATTACTAAATAGCCACTATATGCAGAGATTAATGCTTTGATCGGTGGTGATTGCTTTGCAAAGTTCTTTTTAAAATAAAATCATTTCATCTAGCATGACGTTGCGTCATTTTGCACATTCAACATTTTATACTAATAGGTTCACATTACAGATAGTAGTGTGCACGCAAAGTTGATGTTTCTCTCTTCTAGTTCCTTCAAATTATTTCCGGTTAGGTATACTATTGAGAGTCATAGACCTGACAGATTTTGACTTGCCTCTTGGTTATTTGAAATTTTATGACAGCCATATTTTTTATTACACCTTATACTCTTCTAAATCAAATGAGTCATAGAATAGAATAGAATAATTGTGAAAATTTTTTCGCTTTGCACTAGCGAACTGTGGATGGAGTTTGATTTTGTAGAAATTTTCTGATTAAATAGCTAAACTAGTGGATGCTTGCTTGGACATTGGACTTGGACTGATATAAGAAAATATGCTGCATCATAAAGCTTCCTTTTCCTGAGTTGTTGCATGTTGCATATTTAGTCAATGCGTCACACCAACATAGCAAAGTTAAGATGACTAGACGGCTTAAATACTTATTAACATGGAAATCATGACTTGACTGTGGAGTATTAACACAAAAGAAATGGCAAGTGCATGAGGATTGGAATGATGGAATATGGAACACTAAGAGAACGTTTAGTGCTGGCACCGGTACCTACTTACATAACTGCATCTCGCAGAGGTAGAATAGGGCTAGTTATGAATCAAGTAGTTAATCACCAACCAAAGAGTTTAGTTGCAATGGGGCAAAGGACGCTGAGTTGAGCGAGTGCACATTTCCTGGACACATGAAATTGAATTCGAGTGCAGTTGCAAAATTACCTATTTTGACCCGCCTTTCAAAATGAAGCCTGGAATAAAGGTATTTATAGTAAAATAAGTGTGGAAATACTCTGGAGTCCTTGCATCAGAAATATTCTTAGCGAGGTAGTCGCTCTAATAGGATTTTCTAACTTGTAAGTTTTGAACAAATATCCAGGAACTTCTGAACATCTCTCTACACATACCTATAGGGATTATAAGGCTTCTAAATTCCTTCATTAAAGGAACTGTGTCACATGTCTTTGGCACAAGCATTAACATTGGGAATGACGTCTGGAAAATGTACGTATTTGGCGTTTACTTATATTGCATTGTACGATAAGCTTAGTGAACAAATTGAATTAACGGCCACAGCCAGCATATAGTTGGAAAATATTGATCGCAATGGGCGTACACACAACCTCTTTAAAGCAGATATGCGAATTTGGATTTCGGTTCAGTTCAAATCAAATTCATATGATCTGAATTCTGTAAAGTCTACTTTAAATTCAAATATTTATTCCTAGGTATTAGTCACACTGCTAGCACATCAGATGCATGATCACATTTTACCATGTTTCCGTGCTAATTTCAGAAAGTCGCAGCTAATATTTATGTATCTACCTACTTCCAATTCCAATACGCATACACTGGCCACGACTTTATTGTTGCACGCTTATCGTGTCACATACACTGGCTCAACTTTGGGAGACCTCTACCATAGAGAATACTAAAATAAGTTTTAGGCAGGCTTTCTGTTCATGAAAGCTCAAATCGAAACCCAACATGCTTGAAGTCCAGTTGATGAGATTCAATATCAATACCTAAATATCTATATATTCAGATATTAGCTGTAGCAATAGCAGCCCTTGTATTGAATGAATGTTATTGCTAATTGTTATTGATTATTGACAAATACTGAAAGCCGAACATGTCATATAGCCTGCAAATATTTCCATTTTGGGTGGCAATGAATGCGCGAATTGTTGAATTTCATGCTTTATCAGATAAGTGTTTTTAAAGCATCAAATTAACGTTGAAATCACGTTACTGAATTCATGCACCATGCTATTCCCCACGGTCACCCCTTAAAAGTGTTTCCAAGCATTTAACGTAGACAAACTAACATGACATGACTTAGGTAGGTACCCCCTTCCGCGACATCGAATAGAATTTACGCGTGAATTTTTATCTGTTGACTTTCCAGTTGGTTATTGAAAGGGTTGCAAAGTTGGGGATCGATTGTATAGGTATAGGTAGGTATCTGAAGCTGAATACTGTTATATTTATAATTCGCTACACTACTGACACTGAAACCTTGGAAGTACATGCACGGGGACTTAACGCTACCTCTTTTCTGGAGGATTTGTAAAGAAACGCAACAAACACATCTACTCACTCATATTTCACCTTCACACAGAAAAATACCGTAAAGTCTGTAATTCCTATAATTACGATATCTATCTGACATCTGAAAGGAGTAGCTATTAGAGCCAAAAGAGTAAGTTTGTCTGTGTGATGCAATTACCGCAATAGAGGTCGAGATTTCTTGTAGCTCACACCAGTTTCTTTGTACTGATGTTTTAGTCACGTTTCCATGTACGTAGGTTTGTAGGTTTGCAGTCTTTGGAAAGTGAACTGGAGCAGCAAGCACACGTTCGCATAGGTATATGGAAAGGACTCCAGAGAAACTGACAATGAGTGTATATTTAATTGATGGATTCGAGTGCTTGCTTAAAACGGTCGAGGAATGTTAAAATCGCACGCATAAGACTTTTAACGTAGGGCAGGGATACATCAGTTCCAGTATACCCCAAGTGCAATATTTTATTACCGATTTCGTCTAATATTTAGCAAATTGGTGCGGGTGTGTAAAGCTTTCACGAAAACTTTCATAAAGGCAGTGGAATATTTTCCATCAAAATGATAATATCTTCTTTGATCTCATATAACAGTACGAAGGGTGAAAAGACAAGTGCTTCAGTGCCAGAAACTTCACAGAATTCTATACTATCCTGTGACAGGACAAAATAGTAACATGAAAATTGACTTCTGTTAAGGTTAAGAAGTTTAACGGTTGGGACACTCCTACTAGAACAAACTCAGCCTAGTTTGCTAGCTTTTTACTGCGGATTGAGAAAATTAAACTGTCGTTTGTTCATTCTAATAGTGAAAACTTTTTTTAATTTTTGTATTGTTGCAGGTGATAATTCAGCTATAAACTCATCGACTGAAATATCAACTTTTACTTCGTAGTTGTTCTAAATCTGAAGAGTTTGGTTTTGCGATTTGTAACCGTGAATATTAGTTCAACCACAAACCAACTCCAACAGCCCCGATGGATAAATGAATTCGAAGCTTCTTCACTTTCACCAAACTGTTTTACTCTTCTTTGCCATCTAGATTTTAAATTATTTACAAAACTTCAGTGTTTTTTAAGCCTACTCCTGAGCTACAAAATGACGTTCCGTTTTAGTTACGGCGTCGTAGGAGCGGCGATTTTTGGAGCAGTATTCTCTCTCTTTGGCACCCTTATGTATGTACTATGGCCGTCCATATTCAATTCTATTTTGACTTCGGTAAGTTCGTTTTAAAATATCTTGCGGTGCATTTTACCATTTTCAATATTCTTGTCTAATTGCTTACTTTTTTGAAAACCAGAAATTAGTTTTGACCCCGGGCTCATCCAGTTATGATTTGTGGGAGGTGACTCCTATCCCAATGTACATTGAATTCTATCTGTGGAACTGGACCAACCCTGAGGATATACATGACCCGAACGCTACTATTGCAAGGCCTAAACTTGTCGAACTTGGACCTTACACGTTTAGGTAATTCATTGTTTTGGGTGTTTATTTGTTTCATTGATTTACATGCAGGTAACAGTAGAGTTGCAATAACCGTGTAATGTAATTGTTTAGGGAACATAGACGAAAAGTAGTTCAAGAATGGAATGATGACAACAACACAATAACTTTCCAGCAAAATAGAACATGGTTTTTTGAACCATCGAAGTCGAAGGGGAAATTAAATGACGTGGTGACGACTGTCAATGTGCCTGCTGTGGTAAGAATCTAGCTCTACATATACAATACTGCCTTTTCTACATTTTTATGGTGTAAAAATAAAAATTAATTCAGTCAATACTTGATGTCTACAGACTGCAGCATTTGCCTTACGCGACGCAGGGTCCTTTTACAAGTTCATGCTGGCGGCGGCAATGGGTGTCATTCACACCAAACCTCATACCACTAAGACTGCTCGCGAATTTATTTTTGATGGATATGCAGACCCTCTTCTAAATTTAGCTGCAATAGTTCCCAAAAGTGTTGTTCCCGTTCAGATCCCCTTTGACAAGTTTGGCTGGTTTTATTCGAGAAACGGGTCTGCTTCGTATGACGGCATGTTTAATATGTATACGGGAGTTGGTGATATATCCAAGTTTGGCGAGATGGCAAATTGGGATTACATGAACCAAACAAAGTTTTATAAATCTCATTGCGGACAAGTTAATGGCTCTGCTGGGGAATTCTTCCCACCTTTCTTAGGAAAAAAGAGCATTTCCTTGTTCGTCACGGATATTTGTAGAACTCTGGTTCTAAATTATAAGGAGCCCACTGAATTCAATGGAGTTGAAGGATACAGATATTGGGGCGATGTGACAATGTTTGATAACAAAACTACAAGCCCAGATAACTGGTGCTTTTGTACATCAGGAGACTGTCCTCCAAGTGGATCCATTGATGTATCATCCTGTAAGTTTGGAGCGCCTGCATTCATATCATTTCCACATTTTTATCATGGAGACCCATCCTATCGCGAAGCTGTTGAAGGAATGAAGCCGAACGCGAGCCTCCATGAACTATTCATTGATATTGAGCCCGTAAGACAACTCTTTTTATTCACACCTTCATATTCAATTTCATACATTACCATATAACTAGTAAGAGTTCCTAAGAAATCTAATTATTTAAATCACAGAGGTCCGGAATCCCCCTACAAGTCTCCGCAGCACTGCAAATCAATATTTTATTGCAACCGCATAGTGAATACACGTGAGTGTGACTATTGAATTTTATTGCATGCATGTCTTCTCGTTCACCGACAACCCAAATCAAAAATTTGTTCGTGACGCTTCCAGGTTTTTGAAACACGTCCCAAAAATATACTTCCCTTGCGTTTGGTTTCGACAAACAGCACAAATTGACGAGACAATAGGTCCAACAGTTCGCATGGTTAGTCGCATCCCAGCAATCGGCTCAATACTTTCCCTCGTTGTCCTCAGCACAGGACTTACCGTGGTAGCCATTCTCGCAATTTGTCTCGTCACGCGAATGTGCCGAAAAGAGGAGGACGCTGTGGTTTTGGTAAATTCCTGATCCATTTGGAATACAGAGTCATAATAGCTTACCCCTGTATGTTCCTTCACCTACTCGAAGAGATCCATTTGGATCGTACCATGGCACTCTACAACGCAAAAAGCTCTGCTATAAAACCAACACTTTAATTCGTTTCACTAACGGTAGTTTGTATATCGTTAATTTTTAATTGTAGTGACAACTCTCTCAATTTTATTATCGCGTATTATTTTCAGTTTTTAGTAACCCGTACACATTTTAAAGTTCAAGTTATTTTGGAATTTTTTTTTGGCTAGAAATAAGTTCCATGTTAATTCCTGCATAAACTCTGTAGATAATGAATATCCAATATCATATCGCAGTTCGAAAATAATTGCCTTTGAAGTAGCGGTACAATACAGTTATCGTACCACTGAAATTTAAAAGACTGTTGGAACCAAATACGTTCATTTGTCATTTGGATGTAAATACTATGATTACTGTATAATTTTAATTTTACTTAAGTACTTGATTTAAGCTGTATGCTGATGCTGTATATCAACTTCTTCTTTCTTTTTATTTTGTCTTTAGTTATTCTGTAACTTGCGCTTTGCGCTTATACTGTGCAAAGAAAACTAACAAGGCTGTCCTTGATAATCTACTAACTTGCTCTTGACATTATGTATACCTATTAGTTTGGAAACCGGAAGCTGGGATTGCATGTTTGCCTTGCATGTCAAAATGTATTATACATATTTGTGTATAAAATGTAGGAGTCAAGTCCGACACCGATTTCTCCCTCAATTACTTCAAGAAGAGCACTTGACTTGGTTGCTAAAATGAATTCAATGAAAGCCATTCTCCATGCTTACCTTTGGAGACAGAAGGTACTTCCCGCAAAATCCCAAAATGGTAATAGTGTTCCTTCAAACGGGTGTACCAACATCCATACGGTGGCACTTCCACCGCCATTAACTCTGTCATCAGGGCGTGAGACTCCCTATGAAGGTACAACTGTCCTCGTTCACAATAATGTCCGAAGTCGAAGTCGGCGGTCATCACTTTCCAAGTGTGAAGACTCAGGCCCAGTTTATGTTCATCGAGATGTGAAGTCGGCATTTGCAGCTTATATGTAACTCTTTTTAATGCCTTCGCATTTGCAAATAGTACGATAACAATATAATTCTCAATCTTGTAATTAATGGGACAATTTCAAGTATTGTGAATGCTTACGTCCTGTAAAAAGCCTTAACATGCAGCCTTGCAATTATGTAAATCAGAACACCAGTATCATTCTTCTTCTTTAACTTTCATTTCCGGTAGTAAATAATTTCATTTTTAGTACTATCTATATGTATCGTCTGCTTTTACTTCTAAGAGGGGTATCAACAAAAGATTTAGCGAAGGTACGTCAATCACTAAATTTCTTTACTTTTGACTGTAGAGAGTGCTTTGCACTGTTTCTGAAACTTTTAAATTTAAAGTACATTCCTAATTCCTCGATACACGTGCTGTGATATCAAACATATTTTTAGTTACACCTCATTCATGATGCCATACGTTTATGTATTGAAGATAATTTGTTCGTTACATTGCAGTAAAGAATTACTCGTTGTCGTTATCGATCTGATTTTTCCACGAAACCCACAAAGAAGTTATTGTTTGGAGTACCTGTACACAGGGTAGGGTAACATTCTATTTAAACATTTAAATTTTATGTTTGTGATGTTTGGATCCAGTAATTAAAGAATGGAATGAAACACATTTTTTGACTTGACAAAATGTTTATTTCATGAAATACTAAAACTGCGTCCTAATTAAATTAACATTATCGAGAGTATAACTAGCGGGTCATGAAAAATGGTAATGATGATAAATGTATGTAACTGAAAACTAGACGAAATAAAATAAAATTTTAACAGGACAGCAATTGTTTCAAACTAAATTATTTTGTCATTAATATGAATTTGGGAGCATGGTATGGGGAATGATAAATATTATCAGATTCCGTATTCAGTTCCATTTTCCAAAAGACAGGAAATGGGCACTACAAAGATGTAAAGTGGAGGCCGTTTTTGGTGGAGTGAGATTGAAACCGGACGGATTAGAAGATGATACGCCAGCTCTTTGGCTGCTGCTCTCACAACTTAAGTTTCACTTTTAAAATTTGCAGAAAAGACCCAAAGTCTCCTTACGGGTCCATTGTCTAAAGGATCTCAAAAACTACGAGAAGAAAGCTTGAATGATTGCACACTTGCACGGTAGCGCAGACAGATAAGAAATAGGAAATGGACAATGAAAAATTTGCATCCGTCAAAAAGCAGATTTGGCACTTTTTGCTATGCAAATTAATTAGAGCAGAGCCAATTATTGCACACTTGCACGGTAGCGCAGACAGATAAGAAATAGGAAATGGACAATGAAAAATTTGCATCCGTCAAAAAGCAGATTTGGCACTTTTTGCTATGCAAATTAACTAAAGCAGAGCCAATCAGTTGGTTTATTCTTATTTCCCAACTCAATCTAGCAAAAGTCCTGTTCACTTTACACAAAGTCTATGCACAGCAGAAATAAAAGTGAAAGCAGGGTTTAGATAGATTAAACTTCCATTCAAACAAATTGGCAGGGCAAAAATCACTTTCTTAAAATTTTTAAGTGAATAGTCTCGACTCTTGACTATTGCTTAGCTTAGCATTGCCTCTATCTCTGCAAATCTGAAGGAAATCTAAAAAAGAAAGCAAATAAATTCATTCCGTAAAAATTTGACAAACTTTTATACATTTATTTTTGAAATTTATATAAAAATTACTTTATGAATTCGATTGCTGATATTACAAGATCCCTGTAGAACGACATCCAGTTAAGTTTAAAGGATTAGTTGTATGTTGGTCCTCATTAGACGATATAAGAGCACTGATAAATTTGTCGAAAATGAAGGTTGCCTTCTGAGAGCTCGCAATCCACAGTTCCGACAAAGTTACAGTGCCCTTCTCATTTGCTTAACAACGTAGAAACAGAGTTGCATGAAAATCTCCGTGCTGCCCAATTACTTCTGGGAGAAAGCCATTCGCCGGATTCCGGATTTCCTAAGCATATCCGGTAGAAACTTGACGCGAATAATCTGCGACCTTTCATATAGTCAAGCTAAAAACTAAAAACTAATCAAACGTTTAAGAACATGATCGAGGATTTCAGAAGAAAGTACAAAGGTTTTATTAGTACTTCAATAGAACTGTTCAAAAGAGCTGAACCTTTTCTACTACAAATTTCCTGCCTACTTAAACCATACAGCAGAGCCAAAATCAGTAATTAGTGACTGCTGCGCAATTACACGCAGTAATGTTTTGTCGATTGAAAATGAAATATTTAGAATAGATATTCACAATAATTTTTAAATTTGTGGGTTATGGATCTCCTTTTCACTAATTAGAAGGAATTTTCCCCAAAGGTGGCTATTTGTATTCGGGTGCTTCGGAGCGAACACCAGTGTAATCCCGTCCGAATGCGAAAAACTGTTGTAATGGTGCTGTATTACTCTTCTTAAATATAAATGAGAATATTAATATATTTTAAAGTAAATGGAATTACCTTGTACTGCTTCTGCCGATAATCGTTCCAAGGCTCTGGGTTCCCCTTGCGATTGACGCTAACGTCAGGATTCTTGAATGCGGCACGGGTTATCGCAGTAGCTGCTAAAGCTACTCCAGCACCCAACATGATAAACAATGGAAGAATCTGTGGTGAAATTTGTTTTTAAACATCTTCGAAGCGCTCAAGAGGAATATCTAAGTTTTGTGAAAATAGAAACAGTATTATGAAATAAGTCTAACCGCAGGATATTTTCTCATGTCGGAGAGCGTTAGCCCACTGAGTCCTTTGATTGGAGGAGCCATTTTGCTGATTTAAGTTTAAACTTCACAAAATATGTCCGAATGGATTAAAAATTGGAAGATCTTTACAATAAGCGAACGCGTTTCGTTGGTTTGCTAACAGACAAATGAGTAGATAAGGGCTGCCTATATGCTGTTCAAACGAAGGAAAAAATCACTTTCCAATAGATATGATATGGTGGTGGTGTATTGGACGCAGTGCAGGGTGGGAGGTGAAAAGAAGGCTAGGAGATAATGTTCACATATTATCAGGGAAAGCATGTAGGTGAGTGCTATTAGATAAACTGAGCACATACGCCAGTTCTGCTTGATTTCATCAATATTGTGCAGTAATTAACCCACAGGAGCTAATTTTTACATGCCTCATAAAATGCATTCACATATACCTAATCGATATTACGAGGTGTGGACAGAAGCACAGACAGAATAGAATGTCGACAACAGTCAAATAATAATTTGATGAGATAGCTTAAGATAATTTGCACTTTTGAAATCACGTCCCTCGTATCTCATATACGGATCGTTTATTATAGCTGCAGTCTGTCATGAAGTAGAAAGCCTTGATGGTTGATGGATATGATCTATCGAGTTAGGTAAGTGCATTTTCATTTTCAACTGGCATAGTTCGTGGAAAGAGACTGGCAAAAGAGAGAACTGTTTGAAAAAGTCGGATAATACCTAAAACCGCAAATTTGCTAAATCATTAGTCATACTTTGTACATATAGTGATTACATAGTGAGAATGCAGAATATGTCCGTTTCGCATTTGTACGAGAGTCTTAAAACATTGGTATACTTTTGACTACTTTCTCATCTTAGTCGTGCTTTGTATCTGTTTTTCATGCGCTCCATACTTTCGACATTTTTGTGTGTTTTAATTTCATGTCCGAATGAGTAATGACGTGAAAACTAATTTAAGCTTTTTCACGTACCTAGACACAAAATATTTAAGCCGTTTTTGGGTGCAGCACGGTCAAAACAATTTGTTGCACTTTTACTGTTTAATGTGTAAATGTTTGCTTTCATAAAAAGAAAAAGTCATCTTCATAATTACATACATATAGCGTAGCAAGAAAGTGAATAGGCAGAGGGACAGCTATACCCATATGGGTATGCCGAACATTCACACGACGCAACAGAGGGGATGAGAGTCTGGAACTTCTTATTATGGCTTCCATATGCCATGCCGTTCGAGAATGAGCGCTTCTTGTGAAAACATCTATAAAAACCGATAATTTTGAACTGCCTGGTTGGTCTCTCTACTCGAGCTGAAAGAATAATATGAGAATCGGTGAAAGATAAAGTTGTCAGCGAAGCACTCAATAATACGTTTCAAGTATCTGCGTAAACATTTGCATTATGAGTTAGATAATTGTACTGAACGGATGAAGTTGGTGACTTGGTGAGGTAATAGTTAATCGGTACAAACTATAGTTCGTCCTCATCTGTACTTTTAGACTGATAAATTGACTTGAATACCCTTTTCGTTTTTACTTACGAGCTGTACCACACGGCTTCTGTACTAAAAGCGGAGAGAAAAGCATATGTATGAAACTGCAAAATACCACATAATTAGTTTAGATTTTCTTTAGAATTTTCCGGAGTTTTCCGTGACCAGCCATCAGCAATATACCAGCTTTCTGTTTTGTGTCCTGATTTATGGCATGGCCTTTTGGACAGAAGACCTCAGAAAATAGAAAAGTCAAAATCGGAGCGAATGTGGGGAAATAAATCAACTTTGTTGTTGTTGCTATTATTTTCTTTTAACACCTCGTGATTTTGCCATGAACCAAATGTTCATTCAATGTTAACGGCCATAGCTAGGAATTTTGAAAACATTTTTACTTACATGCATATTTC
>JAHZND010000730.1:0-58343 GCA_027744115.1 Acrocyrtus sp. NNG-2020 | reverse complement strand
ATTTCTGTTTGGTTTTTTAACAGACTTATCTAAGGGAGGTTTAAAAAACTTCCAAATTTGCTTTGCCTGGAGGTAGCCCGGATATACCATTCTTATTTATAATTTAGACACGTTGATCACAAAAGTTTTGGAAATGGAAAATGGAATTTAAATTCTTGAAATAATACCACTGTGGATTGTCAGTTACTTTAATGTTATTTGCGAAAATTTAGTGGAGTCGTAAAGTGGTCTTTAAAACTCGGATTGTTTACATCGTAGTAAATTGCAGTATATATTCAATGCAATATTATATATGCAAGCCGGCTTTGCACAGCAGCGATCTGGAGATCGCGCCAATAAGTCTATTGTCAAACCATTTCTCAATGGCTGATTGTGCTGAAATTAGTAACTAAGTAGGTATATAAAAATGGCAAGCAGCAGCAGGAACAAAAAAGGTTGAGCGAGAGCGAAGACGAGACGAGACTCCATTTCAAGCATATGCCCCTTCTTTGATCATTCAGCATCACCAGCTCACAAGCCAGTTGAAATCATCTTGCTCGCAAATTTTAGAACTAACCCAAATCTGATCAGATGAAAGGCTGAAACATTTCTAGTTTCTAGTGCAATACACGTAAGGCGGCATCGCAAAAATATTTGTAATAGGTAATGTAAAGAGTAGTAGTGCAAGTGATAGTGGTAACTGAAGGTAAAACAGAAATAATAGTTTTTTGATCAATTGAAAAACTAAATAAACTAAAACCACCTTACTGATTGGTTGTTAAAAACGAGTTTCTTACAAGTGCACATCAAATAGAATAGAATTGAATAGTCAAATAGAAATATTGTGAAAGTTTTTTCTCGAAATAAGAAATTAGCAAGTTATTTCATGTACCTGTCAAAAATCCTGGCTTCCTTTAGAACATTTCCCAGGTTAATGTATGCGTCCAGAAAGTTAGGGTCAAGAGTAACGGCTTTCTCGAAGTGGTGAATGGCGAGCCAAATTTCTCCGAGGGCGTTAAACACACATCCAAGATTGCTCCATGCTACTGCGAAGTCCGGTCGAGTTTCGATTGCCTTAAGGTAGCACGCCTTTATTGTGTGTAAGGATAAAAGGTTGGGAAATGGAGGATTAATTAAACGTTAAAACGTGTGTTGGAAAAGGAGAGGAAACACATGAAAAGGTAAATTCGGGAGGTAGATATGATTGAGACAGCGAGTGAAACAACCATTTTGAGAAAATAATAAAAATGATGATAAAGAAATGAGGTCATTTCAAGTGAACAGGAAATAGGAGGAAATCAAAGAAAACACCATTAGCACATAAATTCTTCCTAGCGGAAAATGCATGAAATGAAAAAAAACGCGCCTACTACATCCGTAAAACACAGCGAACTACGCTTTTGTCAAAATTATTTTTTATCTCTGGTCGAATTTCTCAAACAAATTCAACAATTAAATGCATTCTGCTTTAAAACTGCGCGTCAAGATGAAGTAACTGCCGTTGCTCGCTCTTTTTTTAAACGGAGCCATCGCGCAAGCTATGAACATCAGTCCTACGCGCTCAGCAAAAGTCTATAGCGATCTATTTCACAGCGCACAACCTAACACCGCGCGCGACACTGGCGAACGCAGATGAGGGCAAGAGGCGCACGCGTGCAAATGCAAAATCTATGGGTTGCGCAAGTTCACCAGTTGCAAGGTAGACGCTATGATTGCTCTTCTTTTCTCTGCATTTTCTCTCCTCCACTCTTTGGATGTCAGTTTTCGCGCAAAAATGGAAATAAAAATAGCTCCGCCGCGCAATATTAGTTTGTAGCAAATTTGCAAAGTGCTGCCGCGCATAATTTCTCACAGGGGACAACTTAGAAATTAAGAAACTGTTACTTATATTATCGAGAAATGTATAATTTTTTCAAAACTGAATTTTGAATTTTTGTTGAAGGTAGAAGATATTCCGTTGTTTACTTACAACACTTTTCGATTGTTATAGGTAGTGGTAGTAGTGCTCACTGATGTCAAAGAAAATCATAATCAAGGAAAATGCTAGGTAAAAAATCGGGTTCTGAAGCAATCTTGTCTCGTTGTCTCCTTTCGACTCGCCGTTCTCTTCAATTCCCAACTTTGACTGGCTGACCACATACATGGAGCTTTGCAGCGCTGAATGAGTGTAAGGTCGTCTTTATTACCGAAAATTTTCACATTTTCAGTTCATCAGTTATTATATACACTGTTTTCTCTACAGTCTTTTCGAGTCCACTTTTGACTTGACTTTCACCTCTTTGAAATTCTCTTGTGTAGTTGTCATTAGGCGCTTTGTAAGTCGCCCAAATTTTCCAGTTCTTGGGGAGCATGCTAGCAGACGCTTCAGCGGCTTAGTTTATCCACCATCTGAGTCTGGTACAGTCCTAACTGCTTTCCACTGTTCCCAAGTCACCATCATGTTCAAACATGTGGCCACTTACTGCTGACGACAGAGAGCTAGTCAAATACGATGACAGGTGAGTGAGATTTTCATTGTTTTTTCTCTCACAGGCCTAACCCTAACTTCCTATGATCCCCTACAACTTACCCGGAACAGGATCAAAAATGAAATCAATCATCATTAGTCTGTGAACAACAGTAAAAGAGTCACACACGTTCCATTCATCAAATCGCTCTTCAACATTCACACCATCACCTAAGAGAAAACCTATCAAGCATCCTATGCCCTATCTACGACGATCCTACAAAGTAGTCATTCTTTAAATGGGAAAGGAGCGGCCCCATACCAAACGCATCAATTTTTTCTTCAATGTTTTTACAAAAACGTCATACGTGATACGTGGTGATACGTGTCGCACCTTTCACAATTTTAAAAGTATAAAGATCAAGTAAGAAGTACGTTGCTGTTTGGTATGGCAACATGTAAATATTGTAATTAATCAAAGCAATTTCAAATTTTCAATGCTAACTATAATGGTTCCACTCAACGCATGCACTCTTACTTGCTCTTTACCTTAATGGGCATACTTGCTCTCTTATCCTCATTTAGCTCTTAAAGGGAAAATACACAGCGCAAGCGCAAAATTTTTAAAGCAACATACAACCATAGCGGATGAATAGTAAAGAGAAGTGGGGGCAGTGAGATCTCCGCTTTCAGCTATTCCGAAGAAGTGCTTCTTTGCTCACTTGCAGCGTTCCAATTGTCTGAGATATCAATTGCGATAGCTTGTTTTAATTTTTTTGCTACTTCTAAAAACTTTTTCTTAGTTATACGAACATTTACAATACTCATTTGACGATTTCACTAATTTTTGTTAACAAACTTGGTTTCATCTTTACTATTAAAATTAATTTTGAAGTGGAATTAATTGGAAAATGCTACCTCTGAACTCAAATTCTCTGTTCTCTGTCGAGAAAAGTTTTCACCTTTCAACGCTGTAAATTATGCAAGTACACTCATTTCTCTGTACTATTCATCCGCTATGAAACAACAATAGCAAGGTTACGATGCTTCATGTATCATAGAATTGTCAATTGTAAAATATTTTTGAGATAATTAGTAAAAAATCACTTTTTCTAATTTTAGGTTCCATTCATGAGTCATGAAGCTCAAAAAATCTTACAAAGGTAAGGTGATATTTGTTATTATTAATGTAATACAAACTGGAATACTTATATAATAAAAGTTTGTTCTCGTCAGCGCAATTCCTGTCCAGTCCAGTTAGGTGCTGATGATAGGAGTGTTTGGCATAAACATTTAGCGCACATGATGATAATCCTTTTTTGATGACGTCCGTGATGGTTGACGCGCACAGCCACTTTCATAGATAGAAGTCAAAAGGATCCAGCCGGATACGCCAACGTATTAACAATAGTAGTGAAATAGCCAATAAAAGATTAAAAGCTAGAGAACCCGAGGAAAGAGCCAACAGGAATGCCCATAAAGAATCAGCTAATCATCATCATGCTCATGTGCACATTGCAACAGATAGAGAGACATCGTAAAAATAGAATATTTGAAATACTGTAACAAAGTGAGGGCTGAGAATGTGAGGATTAGCCTTCCTAACCTATTCTGAGAGATATATATATCATTTGCAATAAGTCTCTGATAAATGATGCGTTCCCTACTGATAATTTAATGAAACTTACCTTTGCTTCATCCAATCTCCCCAGCGCTTTCAATAAGTTACCCAAGTCGCTCCTGACGCAATATAGGTCCTACAAAGAAGTCACAATTCTTAACTACTGTAGGAATACTCATAATACAGTAAAGGTACTTTTACTTATAAGAGCATGAAACAAAAAAAACATGTAATAAATTGTTAAAATCTGTGAGCTTAAAGTCAGACATTTACATTTTACTGTAATCTTAATAGAATTTATTAAAGCCAATTTCTTACTTTTCCAGTCTTCGACACTGAAAATGTATTGATGAAAGGAGTAGAAGCACGGATGTATTGTTAGGCTCTTGTCGCCAGAGCTGCATGCAGTGTCGTTCTGCGTTGTCATAGTCCCCCGCTTGGTACTCCCGATGTGCTAAATCTAATAAACCTATAAATTAAACATAATGTATGAATATAATATTTAAATAAGTATAAATATAAACATAAATAAAGTGTTAATATAATTACTTACTTAATGTGTTCATTGTGTCAGCCATTTTTAGTTGAAATTGCACAGGATGTGACTGCAAAACTGCTGTCCCAGGGGGAATCCCCACTTCGTTTACATTCACACTAGCCATCCTAACAAAACGGAATTGTGGATTATTGGAGACGCTGCAGTTGGCTACGACGCCAACCACTCCATTGTTTCCACCCGTGTTAGTGATTTTATTTAAAACCAATATCCGGTCGGCCATATTTTTTGTGGGTTGACATTAACTATTGTTGGTTAAATTTTAATGAATAACTTTATTATTGCAATCTTTAATTTTTGCAATTTACTATTATTCTCCAATATATAAACTCTCCTCTTACCTTTCTCAAGTATATTTTTAATGAGTGTTGCTTAAACTTTTGTCACTACTGTGTGGAAAATCACTCCGAGATTGTGGTGGTGGTGGTGGTCGTACTAGTAGACAATCCCCATTTTTATTCAATATATGATATAGAGACTTTTATCAAGGCTATGGCAAAGTCCAAAATCAAGGGGAGGAAGGGAGCATCTATCTATCTATATAATATTTTAGAGTGTTGTTGCAGACTCTCACTCAACTCAGCTCTCAAGTTCAGCTTCACTATTCCACAGCACTGTAATAACTGGCTGTATTACAAGCTCCGCCCATTCGACATTACTGTGCATTACTCCCTAGTCATGCTCATTAAAAAATGGAAAAGGGGTAAATGCTGTCCACTCAACTTCAGCAGCCACTCACAATGACACGCGGGATTTTTAAATAATCCAAACTCCTATAATTACATAGAGGACTTTAAATAATCCAAACTCCTATAATTATAAGGAGGACTCTAAATAATCAATACTCCTATAATAACACGGAGGGGTTAAAATAACCGTAACTTATTTAATAATAGAGGCGGTTTATAAATAAATGTAACTCCTTTAATAGCAGGTATGGTTTAAATAAATGTAACTCCTTTAATAGCAGGTACGGTTTAAATAACTATAACTCCTTTAATAGCGCGTACGGACGGTTTAAATAACTATAACTCCTTTAATAGCGCATACGGTTTATATAACTATAACTCCTTTAATAGCGCGTACGGTTTAAATAACTATAACTCCTTTAATAGCGCGTACGGTTTAAATAACTATAACTCCTTTAATAGCAGGTACGGTTTAAATGGCCGTTACTCTTTTTCCTCCCAAATCAGTTATTTTACTGCATCCGTATACTACGGCAAAGAGACGCATAATCCTTAACTGATGTAATCAGTAGATGATGTTGCATTGTATATTGTTATCAATTATCAATTATTGAACTTTGAATAACATGCTAGAATGTGGCCATCCATACCTGCGATCGAACAACTTCTTGTACTTGTACTTTTTCCTTTCTATTGCAGCGTTCAGTTGCGTTGCTTGGTGTAGTAGTTATAAATTTAGGTATGATCATGCGGAAATTTGGTTGGTGTGGAATTTTTTCAACAGCACAGCTCGATTCTCTTTATATTAGTTAAGGTGGTTCAAGTACGGTGGCGTGCGTGCATATCCTTGCACTTTGTTTTTCTATACCTACATAAAAAATGTGCTATACATATATGGCTATATATATGGTGTGGATTTGAAGTATGCCTGCAATCCTCCTAAAATAAGGGGCCACGAAAAACTGTGATTTTAATTTAACCAGGAGACGATAAACAGGGATACAATCGATCTCAATTATTTCTTTAGCAACTTCTATCTTTTATCTATCTCGTTGCTAGTTGCTTATGAGTTACCAATATCTCGTAATTGTAAGCTTTCTTTCAAATTTAGACTTCATTTGGCAACCCACGAGATTTTTTGCAGACGCTGGGTTTTCTTGTATTCTTATTCAGATTCCTTAAGCAATTAACTTCTTTTCCAGCCAACCTGTGAATTGCTTGAGCCTCTTAAAAAGTTCATTCATAGATGATGATTAATGATTTATTGATAATGACAAAAATTCCATTACGAAATTCCATTTTCCATTATGCCAATGACGTTTAAAATGTAGTGGATTTGGATTAAGAAAATCACTAGTAAAAGGTTTGTTGAAATCTTCGTTCATGTAATGAAGTTGTAAGTTACTAAAACGCCCGTTCACATTTAAAAGTTTATTTATGTGCAGGGAATAGACAAATTAGCAATTCATTAAATTATATTGTTCGTGCTTGTTTCTTAATTCTAACATAATATTATTTCCATTGCATCTCTCCCGTCTCCGAAGTGCAAAAATTTTTATTTTTGCTACCTCGATCTTGTTCAAATCTTAAAGTAGAAAAATCCTATTTCTGCTGAATCTCTGAATCTCTCCAGTAATCTCTCTACTTGTAATTCTATTTAATAAATATTGTTATTATTTTAATTATTCCTGCTATGGTTACACAAATTCTTGCTGGCCGGAAAACAGTTTTGTTTTAGATAAGCTAAAAGGTGCAATTAAATCAAATCAGAATTGCAAAATACTCATTTTTGTTCCCTTATTCTAACTGCAATCCTAAAATGCAAAAAATGGGTATCTGCTGACCATAAGTCTCTGCTGTCTCCTTCTTCTAATAATAAGTGAAAACTGCAAAAGTATTAATTTTTGATCCTGAAGGGATTATTCCAACGATTAAATGCAAAAAATCTGTTTGGTCTCCGTCGTCTCATTTTTAATCTCTCTCTCACATTTAGCTCATAGTCAGTTAAATAGCTGCTCCTAAAGGATATTGAATGGAGCTCAACAACACCTACCATTGGAATGTAGTAGGAATTTATAACGTGGCCATTTCTTCACATTTGAGACTTTCTTCCGCTTCATGTAAGCAGATTTTTCAAGACACGGTTCCCACTGACCTTGGGAACAGTAGCTAGTAGGAGTACTCACGCTGAAACATTACATTTATTTTTGCCACCGGACGGGCTAATTGCTACTTCAATTTTGTTGACTCATGAATGGGTGCAAGTAAATTTGTATCAGTTTTGCAAGCAGTGTATCGTCTCATCGTGAGAGTTGTTGTCAGCAATTAGCGTGAAGCTTCTTGCAAAACGTTTCTGCCAAATGAGTTATTTAACGGAATATAAAATGGAGTTTTGTCTCATGAAACTATTAATATACTTTATTATTTCAACTGAAGATTCTTTTCGCATAGCTCACCCACTATGCACAAAATGCAATATCTAGCAAATTATATGCAGCTTTACTATCTAACTATCCAAATAATTTATTATACTAGGGCAGGGTAAAAATTAAGAAAATAATGAAGATATGTTTCAAAGTTAATGCATTGCTGAATCATACCGAAACAATTTTGCTGAGATGTCACTTTTTTATTTTGTCAAGTATCGAACCATAGTCTTAGGTGACGTTACATGTCCATTCATTATTGCAAAAAATCAGTTCAGTTTAAACCAAGAGTTTTGATCGTGATCAGTTGTAAACGAAGAGCCAGAGAGGGAGGGTAATAAGATACGCTTCGAAAGAATTTATTACTATTTGCGGTGATAATTTTTCCATTTCCAAAAAAACTGTGGTAACAAAGTTTTACTACTACTGGATGCTAAAAACCGAGCGTTCATTAACAGTGCAAGTTTCAGCGAAAGAGTGGAAAGCACAAAGTCTGGTGTGTAAAAATGAGCCTGTTTCAGACTCGTATTTTTGCCACCCTTACGTTGCTGGGGATTTTCTACGCAGAATGGGCAAGTTATTTACTTTATTGAAACTCGTCACTTTTCTAGTTCAGCTCCTTGATCATGCTCATATTAAGGTATGCTGTTATTGCTTTCATACATACAGCACAAATGTTCCTGTTATCCGTACCATTCACCTGCAAAGGATCAATCTCCAAGCTCTGAAACTTCGTCTAGTGATTCAGTGAGTATATCTACATGAATAGCATTTACACTGATACCAGCTAATCTTTATTAATGCCCATTAAATTAATTTCATTAACATTGAAATGAAATTTCACGCTGCTCATCTTCTCAACATGTTTAGAGCATAAGGCACCAGGACTCGATTTGGAGACGTGACATTGGAAAACAGTACGCGCCCAGCCCTCCACCGGTATTTTATTTTCTACATATAAGTAAACGTTTACTGTTTGTATAAATGATATCTGTATTTTCAATTGAATCCTTAATTGCTCTAAATATTTGGAGAATCTCCAAATTCAGCTAATCAGAACTTTATATAATCGTTTTCTAAACAGTGTTTGCTATAATTTACAATTGCTGTTACAGTAGCAAAATCTTTTATGCAGTTAACTTTATTGTTGGATATTCTTTAGGGACACATGAAGCCACCTCCATTGGAGAATCAACCACAAGAGTTTCCTGGCCAACATTTTCCATACCCTCCTATACAGGTAATTACTTTCACTGTTTTACAATTGTAACTTCTAACTTCCTAATACTACACTTGTTTTTTAACCAAGCATTAAATTCATAATTTATTCCTTATTAGGGGTATTTGCAACCGCCTGATAATCAAATGCCTTCCGCACCTGGTGCTGATGTTCCATTCTACATACAAGGGGCTGTTCCATCATCAACTTCTTATTATCCTCCAACAACGAATATGCATACACCGATGCCAGTAATGGTACTAAATTTTCTTACAATGCCTCAAATAAAGCGTAATGCTTTTATCTATTATTAATTAACAAAAAAATGTTTTTATTTTGCCAAAATCAGATAAGGTACAGCCCTGTGGTGATACAACCGGATGCTCCAACGTACTATACACATTCTTCCACAGTGCCGATGCCATATTTCTGGGGTGAACTTGGAGGATCTAGCAGAGCTCCGGTGTACCAGTCGCAATATCCTGCTACCAGTCAAGCTCCAGTTTATTACGATGGGCAAAGCTTTAAACTTCCTACAGTTTTTGCCAAACCTTCAACGGCATCAGCTCCACAAACTCCTGCCTCAACTACTCCAGTTAACAGCAAACCGGTACCAGCAAATGCATCCACTAGAACTAGTCCGCCAACTCCAGCTCGACCTCCCGCTACAAACTCCCAAATTCAATCTCGTATTCCCACTTCGTCGTCGCCTGACAAACATGATGATCGAAGCACTCAGCAGAACAAAGATGGAGTACAACTACGCCCAGTCACTATCAAAGGAAGTTGCGCCTATCATGGATTTCTTGCTATCCGAAATGATGATGAGCGTTATCTTGTTTGTCTCCCTGGTGAAGATGGCTCATTTTCCTCCTACGAAGCAAAATGCCCAACGGGAAAAAAGTTTTCTAAGATGTTTCAACAATGCGTTAGTTTCACTGTTTTGGCAAAAGAAATACAACTCGTCCAGCTTCTGGAAGCGGAAAACAACAAGCTGCAGTCAGCCGAGTTTGCCAGTGAATACTACAACGAACAAAACAAGGACAAGGAAAACGTTGAACAGGAAGTTACTGAACACAATGGTGCAGTTGATGTTGACAGAGCCGGAGATAGAAAAAAGGAACAGTCTCCGAACCTGGAGAAAGTTGAGAATGTCGCTCCAGTCGCAGGGCAAGAAGTAAAAGAAATGATTATGACTGGTCCTTCAGAGAAAGCCGATTCTGCCGAACAAATATCGACGAAACCAAATGAAAAAATTGATGTTGTGGGGGTAATCGCTTCTCCTGATAAGCCGATAAAAGAAATGGGTGGGCAGGGAAAGGCAGATGCTCCTGTTAAGGGGCAAAATGAAATGACGGAAGACGAACAAGTTTTGGAAGGGAAAGCTTCAGAAGGAACACCTGTTGCAGGAGAAGCTTCTGAGATTGTCAACGGAAATATAGATACGCCAAAAGAGACTTCGAACAAACCTTCGGGGACTAGTTCTTCTACTGGAGGAAGAGAAAAGGAACAGTCCCCTAACCTGGAGAAAGTTAAGAATGTCGCTCCAGTCGCAGGGCAAGAAGTGAAAGAAACGATTATGACTGGTCCTTCAGAGAAAACCGATTCTACCGAACAAATATCGACGAAACCAAATGAAAAAATTGATGTTGTGGGGGTAATCGCTTCTCCTGATAAGCCGATAAAAGAAATGGCTGGGCAGGGAAATGCAGATGCTCCTGTTAAGGAGCAAAATGAAAGGACCGAAGGCGAACAAGTTTTGGAAGGCAAAACTTTGGAAGGAACACCTGTAGCAGGAGAAGCTGCTGAGATTGTCAACGGAAATGTAGATACGCCAAAAGAGACTTCGAACAAACCTTCGGGGACTAGTTCTTCTACTGGAGAAACAGAAAACGAAACTCCGATGAAAAAAACTGAGAACGAGGATAAACAACAGCCAATCAGCCAAAATGTGGACGGTATAGTTGAGAACCCTCTGCAAGATGAGATTTTGGTTGAGTCGAATCTAAAGTCGAATGGACAGGAGAGTGACTCCAATGTCGCAGAGGGAAATGATCCTAACGAGAGGGAAAACTCCAAGTCTAAAGATCACGGAGAAAAACACGATGCAGCTATCAGTCCAGAATCGACTTTATTAATTGAGAATGATCAAAATGCAGGGGATAAGACTGGACAAGGCAGTAGTCCAAGGGAGTCTCCAGAGCAAGGCGTAATTGAGCTTGATATTGGCGTTGAAGAAGAGCCGAACACAGCAGAGTTGGTGGAGGTATTTGAAACCTTAAGTCAAACCCCTGAAACGCAGTCAAAAGTTGACTCCGAAAATGAAGACAAATCTGTAGCAGGTGAGGAGGACAAAGAAAAAGAGGATAAGTCCGGTCATAACCTTGGAGATGTAAAGTTCGACTCATCAACAGACAACCTCGAGGGCACATCTGAAAAGTTGGAAGCAACAGAGAATGTAGAAGGCATTTCAGACAAGGTAGCAGATGATGAAACCCCGGAGAATCTAGCTTTCCATACTTTCCAGGAAAGCAGGCCGACCTTTGATCACGATTCCAATAACAACCAGGAACCATTTACGGGGGAGGGGAAGGTAGGTGAAGACGGCATGGAATTTAAGGAAGACGTGCAAGGAGGGCAGAGTCTAGATCCCGAAAAATCTTTAGCACTTGGCGCTATATCAAAAGACATTGAGGAAACTGATAATGCAAGTGAGCAAGATCCAGAAACAGAGTTTGCGATGTTTCATGGTGGATTGGACGAAAGAAATTTGCAGGATAACAAGGAATTTGGCCATAGGAGTGGTGACGAATCGGTGACCTCCGACAAAACCGATGCAGAAGGTGGTGGCAAGGAACAAAATCAACCTTTTACAGACACCACAGAATCTTTACAACACAGACCTGCTACAGAAGGCGACCGAAAGGAGGTGAACGCAGAAGAGCCTGTGCCAGCGGCAGCAGCCGATGTAAAGGAGGTGCCTGAGGAAGAGGAAACTAGACTTGCGCCTGCCGAAAGCAGCAAAGAGGTGGCAAAAGTCGAAGCCTCGGAGGGTGCAGCTGGAGAAGGCAACAAAGAAGCAGCTGAATTAAAAGTTTTAGAGCATGTAGCTGCAGAACACAAACCCGAGGTGCACGAAGAAGAACCTGTGGCAGTGACAGCAGCCAATATGAAGGAAGTGCCCGATGAAGAGGACCCTAGGCCTGCACCTGCAGAAAACAGCAAAGAGGTGTTGGAAGGAGATACCTTGGAGCCTGCAATTGCTGAGAACAACAAGGAAGTCATTGAAATAGAAGTTTCAGAGCCTGCCCCAACAGAAAACAAAAAAGAGGTGGGTGAAGACGCTTCTCCGCCAGCGACAGCCTCCGACATTAGGGAGATGCCTGAGGTACAGTCCCCAGGGCCTTCGTCTGCGATAAGACAACAAGGAGGAGGCAGAAGTAATGGCTCCGGAGCCTGTAGCTGCAGATAATAACGAAGAGGTTGTTGAAGGAGATACATCGGAGCCTGCAGTTGCTGAGAACAACAAGAAAGTCGCTGAAGTAGAAGTTTCAGAGCCTGCCCCATCAGAAAGCAAAAAAGAGGTGGGTGAAAACGCTTCTCCGCCAGCGACAGCCTCCGACATTAAGGAGATGACTGAGGCACAGTCCCCAGGGCCTGCATCTGCGGAAGACAACAAGGAGGAGGCAGAAGTAATGGCTCCGGAGACTGTTGCTGAACTAAACATAAAGGAGGAGACTGATGAAGAGGTTTCTAAACCTGTAACTGCAGAAGGGAACCAGGAGGAATTCAATGACAAATTTCCCGCCCCAGCGACAGCAGAAGACAACGGGGAGCTGGTCTCAAGAAACAATGACGATTCTAATACGAAAGCGGTGGAGGCCCTAGACCTATCGGAGATGTCGGTTGCGGTGGCACCAATGGACTCACGCGAAGACATTAAGGAAGACGAACCTCTTGGGGAAAGGGCTACGTGGTACCCTTGGCAGCAACAGGCTTCTTCAACACAGGCGGAACCGAGTGAAGCAGTTTCTGCACGTGGAATCGTAGAAGACAAGGAGCTATCTGATGCAGTAATTACTGAGACTACAGCTGCAGAAGGGAACGAGGAGCTAGTTGATGGAGAAGTCTTTGAGCCCGCGGCTGAAGAAGACAACGAGGAGAAGATAGCAAGAAATAACGATGACGATGCAAGTACGAAAGCAGTTGAAACCGTCGACCAATCCGAAACACCAGATGCGTTGGCACCAATGGACTCTCGTGAAGATATTAAGGAAGACGAACCTCTGGGCGAAAGGGCTACTTGGTATCCGTGGCAGCAACAGGCTTCTTCAACGCAGACGGAACAGAATGATGAAGTTTCTGCACGTGGAACCACAGAAGGCAACGAGGAGCTAGTTAATGGAGAAGTTTCTGAGCCCGCAGCTAAAGAAGACAACGAGGAGGAGATGACAAGGAATAATGATGATGATCCAAGTACGAAAGCGGTGGAGACTCTGGACCTATCGGAAATGTCGGTTGCGATGGCACCAATGGACTCACGTGAAGATATTAAGGAAGACGAACCTCTGGGCGAAAGAGCTACGTGGTACCCTTGGCAGCAACACTCTTCTTCAACACAGTCTGAACCCACCGATGAAGTTTCCGCACGTAGAACCACAGAAGGCGACGAGGAGCGGGTTGATGGAGAAGTTTCTGGGCCCGCAGCTGAAGAAGGCAACGAGGGGCGGCTTGATGGAGAAGTTGCTGAGCCCGCAGCTGAAGAAGGCAACGAGGAAGGCGCTGAAGTAGACGTTTTGGAGCCTGCACCTGTAGAACACAAAAAGGGGGTGGAAGAAGGGCCTGTGCCAGCCACAGACCAGAAAGATGTGAAGGAGATGTCTGAGGAAGACGCCCCTAGGCCTGCATTTGCAGAAAACAGCAGAGAGGGAACAGGAAACAATGAGGATAATGCAAATATGAAAGCGGTGGAGACTCTGGACCAGTCCGAAAAACATGCAGAAGCTGAATCAATGGATTCACGCGAAGAAATTAAAGAAGGGGAATCTCCAGCAGCTAGGACTGCGTGGTACCCTTGGCAACAATCATCTTACTCTAAACATCCTGAATCAAGAACTAGTGATTAAAAATGGCAGTTGAGAAAATCTAGCAACTAATTTAAAAAAAAGACATTGCGTTGGTGATGTTTCAAATATTTTTTAAAAATATTATTTGTATGTGCAAAGTGTATATAATCGTCACACCCTATTTTAATTTTGATTAATAAGTAATAATTAATGAGCACAAAGATTTTTCTCTGATGTGTAATAAATCGTTCGCAAATGATTATAACTAATTGTGATATTTAATAGCCAAGTCATTCATGACAAGTCCGAACTCATTCAATTGCCTCTGTGCAATACCTTTGCCATCATTACAATCTTGTGCACATTTTAAGCAGTGGCTCCCTTCTTGATTTTCCTCAAAAACAAGAACCCTGTTAATACCTTCACACATCGTATTTCATATCATCACATGAACTAAACAGAAGTTATTGGCGAGCTGCATCTGTGTAGCTACTGAGCTCATGATTTTTATGATTGTTTGATATAGGCAATTAAGTATGCGAAAAAAACATGCACATTGATGGAGACATATAGCACAAGCAATAAAAAATGAGAAGGTTTTTATAAAAAAAATTCCACCTAAAGTACAACATACAATTTAAGTAGGTAAGCGTTTATTTGTGGATTTATTTAATAAATATTAACTGTCTTCTAAAATTGTAAGGTTGCTTGCAAATGGTTTTACAATACATACACACTCATACCCATACTGCAGAATTACGTCATATCAGTGCTCGTGCTTGTTGTCCCAGACTTGATGACGGAAATCCTGGTGGACAAAATACTCGAGAGCATGCAGACGACAACTGACCATTTTCTGCACAAAAGCACCGATTGCAGCCGTCTGGAGCTTTCACAAACGTACCAGGACTGTCGCACTTTATCCCTGTCGTACCTACTTGAAATTCGTCCGACGGAACTGGTTCCCTCTGTGAACTATGATGAATATTTCCGGTTTCGTCCACTGGATACTTTCCTAAGGGGTTTGCACTCGGAGAAATGTTCTGTTGGTTAGATGGGAACTGTACATTGCCACCAGCTGCAGAAAACATATTTAAAAAGTTATGACACTTTTTCTCAGTAGGTCGAACGAAGCTCATATAAAACTCATATGCATGAAAATCTTACACATCCATTCTAGTATGAAAAGCACGAAGTTAAACCATCGCACTCCAACTGGATATGAATAGATTACAATAGTAACATCGTTAGTACGGTTATTCGTTAGCTTTGAACATGCTGCAATTAATTATTATTATTACACTAGATAATTATCGGTTAAATGCGGTATTAGAGTAGTTAGATTAGAGCATATTATGCATCTAATAAAAAGGTTTTCTAGTAGCACCAAACAACTTCTTACGTTGTGGGAAAGAAGACACGCTCCCCATCACTTGTGACACCAAAACAATCAGCAAAGCTGACTTGAAAAAGTTACTTTGTCCACGTGCAGTTGACCGCATTTTCACTGTCGATTATGAAGACCCAGGAAGATTTTCAACTAAAAATAAAATATACAACTAATTAGTCGGCACTTTTTGCATTCTATAATCATTTATCTGGTGTTAACTGCCTCACATGAGTTTTTTAAATTTATTTTCACAAACACGTCACCACAACAATTGTTTTCCCAAACTAAATGCTACAACTTCAAAAAGAACAATCATTCTTAGTGCTATGCTAACACCCGACTGACCTGTTACTACAATAAGCTGTAAGCTTACCTGTAAATGGTAAATGAAGAAATTCACTTTGCGATCTCAAGTTACCTCATGCGGTTCACACGGAAACTGATCGAAGGTGAACCAGAATTATTTTATTATGTGATGCAAGCAGGAACTAAATATAATCTGTCTAAATTTACCTATAAAGTAATATCTTCATCGCCTCATGCACCCATAATGTGGGCTAAACTAATGTATATGTACTAAAATCTATCAGCGTTCCAATATTTCTAAACTTGTGGATGAATTATGGCCAGTGGTCGTCGCGTCGGAATAAAATGTTTTGGTACTTAAATACTCAGCACGAGATATAACAATAGTAAATTTTTAGTAAAAACTTTTTAAGCATGTCTATAGCTTTTTGTAGTAAATCATCTCCGACGGTAATGGGCCATCAACAAATTTCCGGTAAAAAGTAATAAATATTCGTTGCGTTGGCTGTAGAATATAAAGTTTATGAAGTACTTACCTACTCAACAAAATTCCTTTAGATTCACTTTCTGGAGGTTGCCTTAGTTTGTATAACCTACGTACGTCCTACGTACTGCTACATGTCCTCAGGGATACACGTTAAAATGATGGCACACTGTTTGGTCTCCTATTAATTGTGGACTATTGATCTGAAGGTTTTTTGATTGAATATATATACACCTGAAATATGTGGCTTAAGGGGTGAATTTTATTATGCTAATTAGCTACATGCTCGAGGCGATGATGACTGTGTCCAGCCAGGGGGAAGCTCATATTTTTTGCGCATTGAAATAATATTGCATACTTATAAAGTTAAGATCAGAAATCGGATTTATTAATCAGAACACATGCACGTATCGAGGCATATCCAGTTAATGACCACTTCTTCTGAATTGAGATATTCTACGAAAAGAAACACTAAGAAATCTTGTGTGGAACAGCTTAGCTCTCAGCTTGTTTGATTCCTGAAGGCAGCATTATTGTATGTAATTGATTTTTTGACAATGCCATAAAACCTATTTCTCAAAAAATGTTTCGGTGATGATGATAAAAATTCACAGCTCTGGCGAAAAGTATGCAGCAAGTGATTAGTAAGCATTTTCACATGAAATAAGATCACGAGATCAGTTATCATTAAATCAAAGAAAGAGCTTTTTGAGTCACCATTCTCCAACCTCAGAGTTGGCGTTGCTACTCGTACTTTGCGAGCAGAGTGCAGAGTAAAGCTGATGGCAAAACAAAACAAAGCGCTGACAGAACTGAATGCTTTCGAGAGCATTTTTATTATGCAATTGGGCAGGCACGTATGTCTTGAAAATGAATGTGCTTCTATTCAGTTCTGGCACATTTAAATATTTCCTTTGCAATTTCCTGCGCAATCAGTTTTCCTAAAACCTCTTAGCAGGAGAAGGTCGAATAATAAACATTGAAAATGAATGTGCTTCTATTCAGTTCTGGCACATTTAAATATTTCCTTTGCAATTTCCTGCGCAATCAGTTTTCCTAAAACCTCTTAGCAGGAGAAGGTCGAATAATAAATATCTACAAACTGTACTTTAAAATATAGAAATCCAGCCGTCACGAGTGTGTTGCGACTTTTCTGCTTAAATAGCAGGATTAATGTGACAAAAAGGATTACGTACATTTCAGTATGGACAAAGTTGAAAAAAATAAAATACGATTTGTAATTTTAACAACTTTGTTTACACATCTTTGCCTGTACCCATATTCCAAATTTTCTTTCAAGAAAAATTCATGCCTTACCTTCCTATCTATATATAAACTTTGATGTTTCTCTTGACTGAATTCTTCATTATTTTGTCATATGTCATTTACATGTTGCACTTGCTACTTTTAATAGCCTAGCCGGCTCCACTGCCATCAGTCATTACTTGGAAAATTGCATGTTTGAAAGCAGGAAAAACTTAGCGATACCACTGTATTTTAGCTCGCCTTTTGAAGTGATGTACTTTGTAAAATGTCATACTGCATGTATCATGTGCAGAAACTGGAAGCGACCTTCTCAAATGTCATTACTTAAATTTAACACCATCGATACTATTACTATCTACTACCAAATTTTTTCTTTTAAGTCAGGATAGAAGCCCGAAATAGTTCCCATGGACGTTCGTAGTCACTATGTATTAAGTATATGAATAAAGCTGCTAATTACTCAGAATTGGAATAACTGCTTATTGGTACGAAAACGACGACAATAAAAATTCGGATTTTCTGAAAAACTCTACGTGCTTTCCTACAATTGAACACGATACAGCAGTCACCAGAGACTACTGACAAGTCAAACTCTAAACAGCTTAAATTTTGTCAAAGCTGGAGATATTCAAATGTTGGCAGGCGAGGCGTAATACGAGCTTTTGCACTATCTGCACATTTTATATATAATTACAGAGCACAGAACGATTTTAAAGAGTACCCAGTCCAGTCAGGGTGTCGTTTTGCTGACGAATATATTACTACGGTGGACTATCAAAGGAGACCAAGTAGTCTGGAAAGAAGTTTGTACCATGAAAGACCAATTTAAAATGGCGGTCTGAATTAGTTTTTCTGCCAGGCGTTTCGGTTCTTTATTTTGTATTGCTCGGTTCTTAAAGCATGAACATTTTTAAACTCCTCTCCACCAAAGTAACAGATTTTAAATTTAGTTAAATGTTGCAATAGTTGGATAATTGAGCACCGTTAACAAGTGCTCCAGTTACACTGTTTTCGAATTTCGGAAGTGCAAATTGTTTAAAGTTGTTGCAATTAAAAATATAAAGAAATGGAGAAGAGTGGCAGCCAAAAGGAAGTGATTATGTCAGATATAATTTCAGCTAGAGTACGTAAATTGCCTGCTAACAAATTTGACCTAGAGGTAGTTCAGGCGCTCAATGGCAAGCAGCATACCCATCACTTGCCAATGAAGGTACTTACTGAGACTGTGCTTAGAAACCAGAGCGTTAACTTGGCCGTCTATGTAACCATTGGGACACATCGCTTATTCAAGTATCAATGGAACGGTGAGACAGCAAAAGGTTAAGACATTTATGTAGTTTTACCAAGCTTCATTACGTATCCATATGTACGTAATTTTACTCACAATATCAGAGATAATTTGGCTATATCTGAAATTTCATCTGCCCAAGTTAATGGAACTTGGAACTCCGTTCCATTCGTGGAACTAAGGAGCTATAGCTATACATAATTGTTCTCAAGATATAAAACTATTTTATCAATCGCAAGTTTCGGTTTAACTAATAAGAATTTAAAAACAGAACTAACAGTTCACTGTTAAGATATTGTAAAAATTGTATAAATTCAGCGCGCCGTTGAGTTCGATTCAATAACGTAAAACCTAATTGACATCATATACTGACAAAGTAAAACCTAACAAAGTCAAACTGTAACTGTTATAGTATGATATATGCACTTGCTACCTTAGCTTATAGGGTCCTAAAATCTTTTTTTAAATTTATGCAATCTTGATATATTGTACGTATATACCTAGTCCAAAATGCACCCCAAAAGAGGAAACTAGAGGTAGGAGTTGCATTACCGATGCGTAGTGAGCCTCATACTCCTGAGCCTGGACCCAGTAGAATCCGTCAAAGACGAGATGCAGTGGATGAACGCTCTACTACTAATGGATAATTATGTAAGTAAAGTAGCTGCTTTAATAGCTACTTTTTCATCAGTCATTATAGAGCCAATTTTATAAAAAGACATGTTTACGTATTAAATGTAGATGACCGAGATGGCTAATCAACCTCTACTACCTACTTTCGACATTTTATTGTTTACTTCTTCATTTTCGTATTGTCGCTCACACAATGTACTAGTACTAATTACATGTGACTAAACATTTTGAACTAGATAAATTATTAAATGTTTAAAGAAGTGTTTTCGTTCAGTACTTGAAACGTTTACGGAAATAGTCTCTAAATTTTGATATTATTTGGTACAAGTGTTAAAAAGCAATTTTACTTAAATTTTCACGCATAATATTTTTCGTTTCGCTCGGACTGCATAGTATGAAATTTGTTTGAAAATCGGGTATATGCTTATAAATTTAAATTCGGTCTTTTTATTGTGTGACAATAAAGTAGTTGAGATGAACACATTCGTTTATAACAGGTTTAATAAATCCAGTATTTTTTTACAATTTTAATCTAATTGCTTCATATAATGCTTACTTGAATGAATGCACGTCTTCTTAAACTACAACGGGAGTTAGAATAGCAGTTGGCCATCTATGAATTTGCATTTTAGCAGTCTTATATAGCCAGTTTAGCTTATACTTGGGTAGTTCTGTTTTCAATTCCCTTTTAACATTTCATACTAGTGGGTGGTCCATTCCAATATCAAATCCTCCTTTGAAGGATTTAAAATAAAAATTCGTGAGAGAAATTGTACCTCATGCCTTGTATATACCTATGTTAGCTAGCCAGCACGCTTAATGTATCATTTTTATGTGGTTTCCAAGAATTAGCTATTACGTAGGACAGTGGTTTAGTATTCTATGGAACACTGCGTAATGAATGCATGAATAATTGCTGCAGTAGCTACTGATTCTAGAAAAAAATAGCTATGTTTTTCAGATTTTAATTTTATTACATGTATACGTAGAATGTAGTGAGTTCCTTTGATCCTATAAGCTCTCATTCAACATCTTTCATGACAATGCCCTCAACAGCAAATCTGAAATTTGACAGATATCCATGTGCAAAAATTTGCACAACACAATATTACATAATGTAATATACATATAATGTATAAATAAGGTTTCAAGCAGCATTTGTAAGAGCAAATAAGCATACGTTACTTTAAGAAGGCGAGAATTGTGAACTCGACACAGCAAGCACCAGAGTAAGTAGTCAGAGTGTGTCCCTCTCACAAAAGAAACGCATCTTTCTACCATGTATAAATGACATATAAAATGAATTTGTCTATAATCTAATACTTAATTACAAGCAAATGACATCATGTCTCACCAACCACCAACCACTAATGACACCGACAAGTGGTAAAAACGTAGGCTCTACGTTTACATATTTATACATTAATATGCACAAGTAGTTTTGCTTTTGAAACAAAGTAGTAGATATATAAGCTAATATAAAGTTGTACGCAATACAACTATGTATCTACATAGATTTTGGGAGCAATTTTTAATCTGCCTGAGTATGAGTAATGAATGAAACCAAGGCAAAAACATATTGATTCTGATTAATTTGTCATTGAAGGATAGTTCATGAACCAGTTTATGATGCTTGAAGCTTTGTATTTGCTCTTTGTTTCAGGCTCAGGCTAATTCATTAAAACGCTGGTCTGGTCTCTAGTCATCCTATTGTACTTGATACAAAAGCAATATTGATGAGCTAATTAGGAAAAGTTAGTGAAACAGGCCATTCGGTGGGTGGTTTATTAGCTACAATTCGAATTATATAAAAAAGGGTGCAAGTAATAAGGATGTTTTGTCTATCTTGGAGAATTAATGATAGAAACTGTGACTGTTGTGGACAAACAGCTTACTTTTTAAAGATTACATTCTAAAATAACACAAAATCCATTTATTATGACTAAACTTATCAGATTCAGATTTTTCCGAAAAATATATATACGAACGTCTTTACAACTAGGTATATATTATCCTGCTTATTATGTCAAAGTGCGAAGTCTGAAAAGACTCGAAGCAACTACGGCATAATGTCTTAACGTCATATATTGCATTCCACTTTTTTGATTCTTTGTTTTCACTTTCATTACTTGCATGATTTTATCACTTCCACCCAAGTTGATAGCGTAGTAGTGAGTGATAAAACTGTCTGAGTTGCCATATGGGTAAATACAGGACAGTGTGGGAGAGGTGAGCAAAGGGCATCACCAATGCATTTACTGCTTCAGTGCAATGCGATAACTTACAATACAAAATTAAAATTACCTCTTCACACAGCTCAAGTGTAGGAAATGTCCTTAACCTTTGGAAACACTCCGAGCTGAAGAACGGGATGGGACATATAATGGGACATATAATGGGACATATAATGGTACACAGCATCAACATAAGACCGAAAAGCTGCGTAGTATGTGAATCTTGCATGCAATCATTCAACATTTCTATTTACTAACTTTTATAATACAAATAAATTCCTGCTTAATTTACCTATCACATATCCCCTCGCTCGCAAAGTTTATCGAAACGTATTTGAGCAAGTAAATAACTCACACGCAAATTGCTTGCATTTTCAAGAACAATAAGTAATTGTTTTGTTTTCCTGTGGAATCCTCCCTCAAAGTTCTTTAAATAATGAGCACCACAAGTAGGTATCTCATACAGATCAGAGATCAGCATGAAAATTGTTTTTTAGCTTGAAACATTTCTATACTTACTTCACCTACATGTACATACCTAGGTAACCGCTTATTTATATATTTTAAGTGTTTCCATCCGCATAACTAAATGGCTACTTGCACTTTGTAGTTATGCAAGCTCAATTCCTGGTGAAATATATTAGTGCTGCTTCCAAAACGCAAACACGAATTAGCTAATACATTGCGTGCTGGAATACATAATGAGAAAGCTAATTGAAATTCATATGTCAAACTCATAGCGCATAAATAAAGTTAGTGAACTTTTTCTGACAAAGGTCCAAAATGCTTTTCCAGAAAAGAAACTCGTGAGTAGCAGGGAAATAGGTGTAAATAGTTTTCTTACGTAATTTATCTTTCATGTCTGTGTAGCTTGCCTGTTTCACCAATTCTCACCACAGTGATGATAGGCTATAGATATGCAACAGAAAAGAATGAACTCATCTCATCATAATTTTGAGACGATAACGTGACTTCCTTCTTCAACGATGATGTGATTCAGACATTCGCAGTTTGTACGATGATTTTCAACTTTGTCACCCAATTTGCTTCATTTTAGTTAGCCTTTAGTTTTTAATAGTGCTTGTCCTGTCTGGATGAACATGTATTCTATTGAATCCTTTTCATGAAAAGAATGAGTCATATTTTTAATGCTTTCTTGAGTGACTCATTTCCTAACATATTACATTACTATCGCAAATCACGACTAATGCTAATCCAAACTCGTATAACTGTAGAAGCTGAGCTATTAATGGCATTTGGTTACCAGAAAACTCATGCATGTGTATACAGTGCAGTCGTGCATATGTGTAGCCAATAATAATGTGGTGGTTTGGTTGGTGATGCCATTTTACAGCTTTATGCACGCTTTCTGTAATTGCCAGCATGTAAAGTAGGCACACTGCCCAGCAACCATGTAGGAAGCATTGCAAAGCCTGTTCAATACCGTATTTATGCAATTTATTAGGTCTTATCATTCAATGTTAACATATTCCTTCATATTGCAACACTGCAACTTGTAGAAGTCAAGTGTTTTTGAAAACAAAGTTGTTATGAACAATTTCAAATTCTTAAATACCTACTTTACTCCTTTTGTTCTTATTAACTTGTAATCAGAAAAGCATTATATCTGTACATTGTTATTTCACTGCACTTTGTTATCAAGAACACACGCTATGAGCGTGCTCTTCACAATATCTTGATTGATGATATGGGCACATCATAAAAATGTACATTGTATTGTGGAGACATCAAAATTATCAGCCATTTTCAATCTCGTCAATACTTTTTTTTTCTCCTTAATCAATTAAATCCCTAATAATCCCAACTCGAACTGTAATATCAATGTCGCGGAGCAATTAACTCCCAGATTATTCTTAAATTTACCAAGCAGTGATGGCTCCTGTAAAATGTTCATTTTTTTATGCTTACAATGCACATTGGATTACGTGACTCCATAGAGTTCATATATTGGTGCATATGCATATACTTTATAATCACTGCACGACTGATGAATTTACGAACTTTACCTATTTTATGCCTTGCACACTCATCTACAATCCAGATTCCCAGTTCATTTCAACTTCAAATTCCCATTCACCATTCCCATTTTTACCTTCGAGTAATCCCTATAAAGTCGACCAATCTATATATCTCATGTCAAAAATACACGTAAAAATTTCACCCATGGAAGTCTTGAGCTTCTCATATCCTCCTCAGCAGCATAAATATTTTGGATGCTGCTGCATAATACTGCCACTGCACTGCTACTGTAAAACGTGAAATTGGTTTCGTATGTAACATGAGAAGCCCCAGAGCCACCACCTATGCATCAGAATTTTTGCTATTTCAGTCATGTCATGTCATAGAGCTCTTCTACTGCACGTTTATCGTAGAAAAGATGATTTTGTCGATGATGATGATGCTGCTGCATATGGGTGAGCTTGTGAGCTTCACACAACAGCATTTTTTTTGAACCTTCACTTGTTTCCTTTTATCACCTTCTTCGTGTTTACTACATCCCTCTGCACTCCATTAAATATTTGTTATTGTGGGGAGTAGTGGTATTTCCTTAGTACTAGTGAAGAGCATCATTTCATTAGTAACAATCAAGTCAAAGTAAAAAAAAAATGTTTTCTAATGTAGCTGTAGTACCCTCAGTTATATATATTCAATATTCCGTAGTTGGTGCAGTGGTCCAAAGAATATTTTTTTTTCAATGACTAACTCACACTCGAAATAGTTAGTTTTTAGTCAGTCAGCCCACAGACAAACTCTTTGATATAAAAATTCCTCTTCATTACTTTATGTATTCTTTATTTCTTGAAGGTTATCATTTACAGTTGTAGGACTGATGGTGGACTTTATATGCTGTTGCTGGCATTCATCCTATTAAAATAAACGTAAATTTTTTAAAGGGAATCTTTGTTGAGTGTGTGTGCACGTAATAGTGCTGTTTTTTTAGAGCTAGCAAGTCACTCAAGTTCACGTGTGTGTACTTTTCTAGAGTTGTGATGTCTTGTTGTTCTAGTAATAGATAATAAGATCAAAAAAGATTGTCATCGTATATCGCGACGATAAGCCCTTGTTCATTGTTAAGAAAGAAAGGAACCAAGCTTTTGTCATAGTTTCTGTACAGTGTACAGGGACCAACCGAATATGTACTACTTTTCCATTCACTAATTTTTGCTGGTGATACGAAACTAATCAACCGCATTTCGCAAGAAGATGATGTGTGCTGAAATTTCGCAACGGTTCAGTATTGTTGAGATTGAGACGAAAATATTTTTTTCGCGTAATAAGAAAGAGTTACATAGGTGCACTGTGCATTGAGTAGGTAAATGCGTCTCGAATTTGCAACTGTAGTCTAGAGCTTCATACAAAAAGCTCCAGCACGCTGACGTTATGGAGGAAGTTGCCCTAAAATAAATATTTATTGTGTGGGTGGGTGGTAAAAAGGTGTAAGTGCTGGAAAACATACAAAGAAGAGGATATATAAAACGAAATAAGAAGGTAAGAATATAATTATAGCGTTTACACAGCCTCTATATTTATTTTTTTCATTCTTTAGTAATTCATATTAAAGTATTTTCATTTGTTGGTGGTAACTGTTGACTCCTATTGACTTTTTCTCCAAACATGTTACTACGGCAACTTAATTGCAGGGGGCAAGATTTTATATTAATGTTATGTAAAAAATTATCGATGCAATTACTAGAAAATGACATATTGGTAATAACTTTTAACTTTTGCCCACACGACATCAGATGAAGTTTTGCTAGCTAGGAATAGAAGGAGAGAGGTGAAGACAGTATTAAGACGTCCAGGTAGGAGAGGTAGATATCAAGAAGGATGACTCAACTGTTGACTTTTGCTCTTACTCTCTTGCTAGGTGGCTCTAAGCGACTCTGGCTTGAGTTGTGAGTCAGTCAATCAATAAAAGTTTTTGAATGAGATATAAATTGTGCTGATACGCCACTTGTTGAAGCTATACTAATCGTTGTTTAGTCCTGGTGTTAGTGGTTAGTGATTAGGTAGATAGTAGATGTTAGTGCTAGAAGTCTGTTTTTTTTGATGGTTTACTTTTGCTATTTTGGCTAACCATTAGTTTCATGACACACCTCAGTATAAACATATTGACAAATCACACAACACTTTGAAATGATTTAGTAGCTTAGCTAGCTTTTAGTTTTTGTAGTCCAGTATATGATATTTACAAAAAAAGGGAGAATTGTGTCCTTTCAAACTCCACTAATATTGGTGAGGTGAATAGGTTTTGATAGGTATTATTTGTAATAGGTGTGTGGTGTAGATTATTATAATTTTTATGGGGATAGTAAATGCACTAAATTTAGTTGGTATCATTACTGTTCTAATGTGAATTGTGGATATTTTTCTTTAAACTTTATAGCTGCACCAGAGAAAATGTAGAAAGAGGTTTCCAATCAGGATATTACGAAGTGTAGAGCTGCATGTCAAGACGCTGCAATCACGAGTTGACGAGTCCCTTTTTGTTTTCTCCGTCGTGTCGACCTTGTTCCCTTGGTTTTAGTTGGGTAAGAATATTTGTAAATTGGATTTGAAAGATCAAGATTTTGTACTTTTAAAATATTATTATTATGAAATTATAGCTGAATGATTCTTTTTCTAGCTAAAATGGATGGCAGTTCTGAAGCTGTGCAACTGAAACCAGTCCCTTTACCACGAAAGTCAAACAGAAATATTGTATCAAAGGAAGCAACATTTATAAGTGGAAAAACAGGAGTAACGACAAAACAAGCACCCTCAGACATTAATTCAAACATTGATGACCTCATGGAGCCAAAACCAAATATCACCAAGTTCTCAACTGCCTCTATGCAGTCTCCACAAAGAATATCTTCATCGAAGCCAGTGCCATTGCCAAGGAAGATTGTTAGAAGTAATGGTACAACTGCTGGTCACAATGTGCTCCCAGATCTGACATGTTTTACTTCTATCTCGCAGTCTGCTACAACAAGTGTGAAGTCAGAAGAGTATGAAGATGAAGAGGATGACATAGATTACGAAAATATTCCTTCTCATCCAAACTTACTCACAAGAGACTCTGAGCCCAAACGTGCCACCATTAATTTGTTTAGTCGAGATGTAGGCGATCCATTTGCAGATTTTGATACCCACATTGAGAGAGAAATAGAGCCATTGTCTACGATTTCATTTCGTTCTCCCATTGAAGATCTTGATGAAGCTGCCCGATCTCGTATTTCTACATCATCTATGTCTTCATCGACTACTACTGCATCCAAGTCTTCTTCAGACTACTCAGATCACTACATGGAGCCACCTCCAGCACGACCACTAATGGAATTGCCTCCAGAGCTGGCTGCTGGGGGAAGCAAATGGAGAAGTAAAGCTGATAATGCCTATTCCTTCAATACTGTTCCGTCGAAACCGAAACGATGCGCAAATATGGTACTTCCACGACTTTCTTCACTAGAGGAAGGCCGGGTGCTGTCTAGTTCGCCTCCAAATTCAATTCCAAAAAAGTCTGTTCAGAAAATGACTTCACTACCTGCAACCTCTACAAACCCAGAAATTTGCTACGAGACAATATCATCGTATTCTTCTTCCTTGGATAGTAATACTGGAATAAAATTTAATACTATCAGTTCGATTAGTACAAAACACGCAATCAAAAAAAGTGGCGAGAATGTGCTTAATCAAGACAACATAAGTTCTGCTGCCTTTGATAATTTGAAAATGCCAAGAAATTTTAGCAACAATAAGCGAGTGACAGTTCCTAACGTTGAAAAGTTATCTTTCAATGTTCAGTCGGATAGTCGAACGAATTATACTACTAGTTTAAATGTAACAGAGCGTGACTCAATCCACGAAACCACTCGAGATTTTGACGCCACTGCTTACGACATCAGTGATCTGCACCGACATCGAAGTGAGCGAGTATCTAACATGGTTTCCCAGTCAACCATTGATGGGCATTCGAAACGGAGATCGCTTTCGTCTTCACATTCTGGATCCCCGGAGCTACGGCGATCCATTGATATCGAGACCGGAAGAGCATCCCCAGCTTCTATTATCCTTCGAAGACATTCATCTGGTCGAAGCACTTGCAGTAGTGTTGGCAGCAATAGTACCACAAGTGGTAGGGGAAGTAAACGTGATAGCCTAAAAAAGAAGATACACGAGTACGACGAAGTCGCTATCGAAGATGGTACTGTAGTTGTCCTAAGCCACTCTGACTCCAGCAGTTCAACTCTTAACAACAATTCTTGTTCAAGTTTGACATCTAGAAATTCTGTTGTTCAGGAATTTGACCCTCTGTTTGATGCCCGGGGTAATTGTATAGCTACAGGCTTCCCTGTCAACTCTGCGCCACTCGATTTAAATGACACACATCAGCATAGATATGAGTACATTGATACAGATGGCGATGAAGATGATGGAACTGGAACATCAGTAAATGACGACGCTGGTTCAAGTACTACTAATGAAGATAGTCCATTACCTGCACGGACTAGTGTACCTTGCCTCTGCCTGGATAATCCTAGTTATTCACCTTCTACCCCACGAAGTTCAAGAGAAATTAAGGTGATTGATGAAACCTACGAGCCTGTACAATGTCCAAAGGAAGGAATCAGTCCCAAATTATCCCCAAAACCAAGAATGGGAACTAGAGCCATTCGGAAAACTGACGAACTAGGCTCAGTTCAACATTCGCCACCGTTGCCACATGTTGTGGATGATGAAGAGAACTCTCGTATCTCATTAACGGATCCTGCAACCACTAACCTTGTGGCTCCTGCACCATCGGGAGGAAGTGGAAATGGCACACAGAGTAACTTTTTCCGCAAATTTAGTAGTAAATTCAGGCTGAATTCAATTAAGGAAGAAAAAGATGCAGATAAAAGGTCATTTGAGTCGTTACTAAATGCCGAGGAAACCTATTCTTCTCCTACTACACCATGCAAGAAATGTTCCGAACCTCACCCGGAAAGCACAAAATGCAAGTTTTCGCCAATCTATCGTCAAAACATCGTGTACTCTTCGAACCTATACAAAACGACTGGGTTAAGTAAAAAGGAGTTTTCGAAAAAATGGGCTGTGCTGGCAAAAGCAAAGTTAACCTTCTATAATGAAAAGTCAGACGTGCTATCTGATATTCCATTAGATCGATTTTCGGTTATTGCCAAGAAAAATGATCATCGAGTAAGCCAAAGTCAAACAGATTTAAGGTGCTTTGAGCTGGGAATTTGTGGAGGGAAGACGTCTAGCTATGTGTTCGCGTCAGGATCGGAAGATGAGCGGAGTACATGGATGCAAAAGTTCATGGAAATATTTACCTCTGCTTTCCCTCCGACTGTTTTGCAAAATTTTGACCGTGGTGGATGGTGCTTTATTAAGGTACTAGCACTGCAATTTTGGGATAATGCATGCCCTGTGTCATAAATAAATATAACTGTTTTGTAAGCAAAATCTGATTTTAAATTCATTTGTTTAAACAGGAAACAGTTACCAGCGATTGGAGACCTTGCTGGCTAATACTGAAGGATAGATCATTGTACTATAGCTATTGGAAAGGGGAAGAGTCATTTACAATGGATCTCCGCAAAGCTCGTTCAGTGGGTACGTAATTTTTTTCCGACGGATATAATCCATCAATGTAATTTGTAAAGACATTTGCAACAGACAAAATAAGTATTTGAATGATTTTTCTTCCAGTTCTAAGTCAGAAGGATGGGGAGTACAAGTGCCCCTATCTTGATAATGGAGATGTTCTAACTGTGGATTTCATTTGCAAATTGCTGTACATACAAACGGAAAGTGTTAAGGTGACAAGCAGCTGGGAAAAAGTCATTAAAGCTAACTCGTCATTTAATGGACCTGAATTTCATGAAATGCAACTTACACTGGAAAATGTTCCAGTCACGGTGGATAAATGCATTGATTTTGTATACGCACATGGATTATTGCAAGAAGGGATATATAGACAAAGTGGATCTAACACTAGGATTACTCAGCTGCTTCAAGATTTTAAGAATGATGCGTGGGCCGTTCAAATTTCTCACAAGGAGTTTTCAGCTCATGATGTAGCCGGCACATTGAAACGATTTTTTAGAACTTTGCCTGAACCTCTAGTCACTGTCAAACTTTATGATGAATGGATTAAAGCTTCCAGTAAGATTTCTCAAATTTTATGCTATAACAGAGTTATATTGTGCATAATGAATCTATCAGATTCTAATTCTTTTTAAATTGTGATGCTTTAGGTATTGATTCAAAAGAGGCGAAGATGAGACAATACATAGGTCTTTTAGAACAACTTCCTGAAATTAATTACAACATTATGAAAAAATTAATGGGACATCTTTATGCTGTACATGAGCTCCACGAGAAGAACTTGATGCCACTTTTGAACTTGGCACCTATTTGGGGACCCACTTTGATGAACGTTGATGTAAGTAGATCCGTTATCGCCGCCTGATTTTGAGTAGTTTAAAGTTTAATTTTGTTTAATCATTAAACAATCCTTTAAACTATTAAACTTTAATGAATCATGATTATGAATAAAACCATGGATCCTGTTTATGAATCCTTAGACATCCATGTTGAAGCACTCATATGAAATAGCATGTGCCGAATGTGAAGTAGTGAAGGACTTTATTGAAAACTACTACGTATTATTCCGTGTCGATCCTCAAGAAATTGAAAGAGAGAAGAAGATGCAGGATGCGTTGGAAAACTTTCACCTAGGATCAATTAAACGAAAATGCTCGGGCGATATGAAAATTTGGATTTACATTTGGGAGAAGGATGAAGGCGAGAATCCCCATCCACCAATTAATGTTACTGTGAGTACAGTCTAGTATATTAACAGTTCAGTCAGTATACAATACAGTGCATTTTTAGCAATAAACTAACATAAATTATCTTTGATTTTTTGTCTAGTTGACACCAACGAGCACGGCTGAATCAATTGTGAAGCAACTTTCAACTAACAAGATAAAAAATGTCGACGATCTAACCCTGTATGAAGTGATATGTAACGAGACATTGGAACGACCATTACACCCGTCTGAAAAAGTTATTGAAACGGTGCTCAGATGGAGCATTTGGGACGGCGAGGAGAGAAAGTCCAATTACCTAATATTAAAGAAGAATACTCTTTATCCTTCGTTGGTTCACTATGTAAGTATTTTGGGTGCAAATTTTTAAAAAATATATTTTTATTAGTTTTTGGATGCGACTATAGGTGTATCAGTTTTACAAGCTTTTAGGTACATTTTTTTCAGTTCACTGGCTTTTAGTTTTCCTTGTTTTGAGCACGCAACTGAGTTTTTGGTACATGATTTAGGCGGTTCGTCCATCACTCAATTTTTTTATTTTAATGAAAAAGCACAAAACCAGCGCCTTTCTTTTGCCGGTGTGAATAGTTGCAAATTTTAATTAAAACGTTGTTATCAATGTTTCCCATCCATATTGTATATTAATAGTGAGACAAGTTGCCGAAACTGATAGTGAAAATTGGTATTTTTTTGTTTTACCTGTCAATCTTTTTTTTGTTGGTTTATCAGGCAAGGGAGCCCAAATCCATATCCGGGGAGTTGAAGTACGCTGACAGTAAATCCAAATCCTTTCGTAAATATACATTCCAGTTCAGCCAAGCGACTCTTAAATATTACAAGGATTCGAAGGTAGCAAGGACAGACTTTCTTTTTTAATTAAACAATTTTTTCTTTTGCATGATTACTTGTGCTGTCGTGCTGCAGTTGTGCCGAGGTAGAAACAAGAGAAAGTATGTTAATTAAAAGCATGGCTACAGTTAGTCATCGTGGAAATGAAAGCACACACTTATTTCTGCTTTCCTTTCCTTATTACTAATACCACAATCTTATTACTCTACTGCTTTAGCAGGCTCACGAAAAACCTAGTAGGGAGAGTAAATTTATTTGATTTGTTCCCGTAAAGCAGCTAACTTTCTTGTTGTTTGGTGTTCTGGGTAGTGCTCTAGTAGCACCAGATATTGCGACATTATTCTTGGACGAGAAGGAGGGAGGAAAAGTAAATAGGGTGCACCATGAGCGAACATTATAGAGTACATAAAATGGAAAATTAGTTTAAACTTTCCCTTCCCATATGATATCTCCTTTGATTTTGATGTGGTCTTGGTGGCCCTGCTTTTCCTTATTGGCTATGCTGTGTGGTAGAGATTAAAGAAATTGTGTAGTGGCAGCTCATTGCTACGCTTGAATTAATTAAGAGTAAATAATTAACGATGGAGACCTCCACTAAGGTAAAGCACCTCGGGAGAGTGAGAAGGACATGCTAGAGACGTACAACCACCCATTTTCCTTTCAATTCCGACGAAGACCAGCTTCTTATTTCGCTGTATTATGATAGAAAGATTAGATGAACTTTTAAAGAGACGCAAAGAAGGGCCATGGTAGAGCGATGGATACACATTTGGTTTTCAATGCTCTTTGCTGGTCATCATGATGATCACACACACTTCTCGTAGGGTTTATCACCACCACCGTCACCACAAAGAAGCATTTTAATAAAGGGGGAAATTAGATATCTCCCCTCCAAGTTGCTAGATCTCAATTCATTTAACATTTCGTGTCCCTTCTCTTTAAATTTTCTTTGCTTGGGCAGAACTAGGCATGATTATTTGGGTACTTGTTACCCTCAAACTTTTACTAGAAGATAATGTACTGACTTATTCATGTTCATCTTATGACAACAGCGGCACAAGATGAAAAAATGGAAAAGAAACGGTCATTGGCGAAGCCACACATTTTATGAGAGTTTGGTGGGGTGGTGCGGTTTCCACTAACAAGATAATTTTGAAGAAATGTGTGAAGTTTTATTCATTTCATTTTAAAACAGCCCTCCAAATGGTACTAGGTTGAGTTGGCTTATTCAAGAGTACCACGGACTTGGCCAAAGAAATCTGGTAGCATGACAGCAGTATAAAAGTTCATGACGGACTAATTATTCATGCAAGTCTCATTCGTACGAGGGTTTCTCAAAAATTGGTCCGAGTGTTCATTCTTACTTGTAATGGATCTACTTAACTTCGTACCACAAAAGTGATGAGGAACAATTAAGCGAGTAAATTGTACACCCTTGTACCCATCCACTTAATGTCATAATGAAGAGACTCGCAGCTTGAAGTAATTAAAGACGTTAGGGTGAAAATGAACAGCAAGCGGAAGGGTACGAACTTTTTTGTTTACCGAGAAAGTAGGAAGAAATGTTTTGGTTAGGTTTTGCTGGATGATATTTTTCGAAAATTTTTCCAGAAAGGCACACTTCATTACCAAGTCACATGCATGTTTAATTTTGACTAGTAAATTTATTCTGCACAGTGCGAAGCTTAATTCAGAGAAAGGCAAAAAGTATTCATGCATGGCTTCTAAATTTTTATGAACATTTCTTTTTATTTATGCATTTCTAGTCTACCTCTGAGCTTGGATCGTGGAAAATCGAAGATATTGTTTGGTACACGGGATGTGAGCCGAAGCGGAATGCGCCTACGAAGTAAGCTGTGTTCATTTTTAAAGAGAATTCTATAATGTATCTTTAATTTTATATGACATTTAATTATTTCATCGAAACGGTTGATAAATAGGCAAATGAGGTGCTAAGTAAGTAAGTTGATACGCTTTTTCTATGTAGCTGTTGTGGTCGGAAACATTTTTGAGAAAATAAGCATCAAAGTCGCTAAAGCATTCAAAGACTCCAAAGCCTGTAAGTAGTATAGTGAGAAAGGAGCACGAATGCCAGAAGTCGCAGACTTGTGTCGCCTTTGAGGCATTGTAACTGTCTTGCGTTATAATTAAGCCTTTTTTTTAAACATATGAAAATGAAATGTATAAAAGCAAAGAAGGAGAAACATTGAAAAAATGATAAACTTTGCTCATTTAATATTAATTCAGGATCATGATATACGGCTTTTTAAAAGCCGCACTGTTCAAACTTCTCTCCTATACCATTTTACTAGAAACTGACTTTTAATGGTGGTTACATATATCCTATTTTATAGAAAGTGGAAATAGTCCGCCGCTATTTTCCATTTTTAATTCATAATAGTTTTAAGTTGAAAGGAGAACATCATCAACGCATTATTATGATGATAATTTTTTACAGTCTTTCGATCATGACACTAAAAAATTTAAAAACTTCTTTTCCTTTGTTTTGATTATGTTTATGCCTTTTGTGCTCTGTTTAGTTGACCGTCTTTCATGCACAAGCACTTGCCATGGGAGTAAAAAAAAGTGGCTGGGACAAAAGAGGGTTGTTTATATGACCATTTTTGAATTGAAAATGAGGAGTGAAATTTTTTTCCTCTTAGAGTATTATGATGAGCCATTTACAGACCAATGTTCTATTAACATTTCACGCGAAACGCTTCATTTGTTTTGTAAAAGTTGGAAGAAAAATCTATGTGGCTCAACATTTCTGTTCTCATAATTAATGGATGGTCATTAATGACAACATTTTTCGTTCGGAAAGTCATCGCATTCTTTTCTATCGTTTCCCTGTGTCTATCATTTCATGTCAGTGCGCAACCACGCTACTACTTCCACCACCATGCCATCATCATCATTACAGAAATAACATGCTTATGAATCGATACTTCCATAATATAAAAAGCAAAATTTTTTACCCCATCCACGTACATGCATATATGTAGACAAGCACAATCTTCATGCTTCAGCCCCATTTTTTTGCTCTTTTTCCTTCCAACACGAAAATCATAAAAATCCACAAGAGGTAATCATGATAGTAATATCACTAATCTAAGTGTCCGCCCCTTGTGGGATTTTTGCGAGTGGACGCTTTTAATTAGTAATTAAAGAAGAGACGCGTGATCATCTCGACGCGTTTGCCTTTCTATTCACTTGTTCCCTTTTTTCTTTCCTTGTTTTATTCCTTTCTCTTCCCGTTTTGCGGGTGCTTGGAAGGCAACGTCAATCATTTTGATGGGAGTCACGCCTCCTCACAAGAGCATCATCTTTAACTGCTATTTTTTTGAAAATGTTTTTCAGGTGGGCATTCACTTTTGTCAAAAGGAACTATCCATTTAAAAGGTAGGTGCTCAAGTTTATTTATGCACTTGATACTTTCCTCGCTTGTGAGAAAAAAATCGCCATGCAGCATGTTCAGATGATTGTATAGCATTGCCCCAATAATACTTCAACTGGCTTTTCCAAAGTAGTTTGAGTAGTAGTATGAATGATTTTGCACAAAAACGTAATTTATCAATAGAACTGGATCTAATCCAATTATTTTCATTACGCTAAATAGTAATTGTTACATAGACTAAGTAAATTGATGGCAAGCCATATCGTATACTTATATCTTGTCCATATAAACTGTCTCTGTGAGTTTTCTTCCTTGTGCCTTGTGCTTATAGTCCCTGTCACCTGTCATCTCTTCCTCTCTGACTGGTGAAAGGGCTAACTTGAACGGGATAACGAGACATGCACTGTTTTAGCAATTACATCTTTCTTCTTACTAAAACTAAAACTAAAGGTATACGATATGGTGATGCTTCTCCTCCATTCCGTTACAAAACTCCATCGGTAGCGTGCGACTCTCAATTAATTTGATGACGAAATAGCAACTTTTCTCTTTGTTGTTCTGTCTTATTTTTTCCAAAGTGTAGCCGAAAATACTAACAGGAGTATTTATTTTGTTTTGCAGGAGTAAAGAAGAACCGTACTTCGGGAATGTTGTTGTTTGTGCCTCGGAAGACGAGATGCACAAATGGATCGGCGCGATGGTAATTGGAGAGCATCCTGCAGGGTTGAATCCTCTACTTGTTTAGTGTTGGTACTACTTGCTTTTTTATATCGCGCATTGCAATGCAACGCTATTGCTTTCCCTCTCAATTGCCTTAAAATATTTGCCAAGTCCACGATTATTATTAAAAAGGCATTTTGAGATCCATTCGCATACCTAAGCGGCACGATACATTATACAGTTCACTACTAAATCTTGCACAAGAGTATGAAAATGGTTGTTTATTTAAAACATAGGGCCAAACATGTACCTTCAAATTTTCTCTTTCAAATTTACATGCTGTATACTGGAAGAATTTATAAAGTCCATCCAGCTTCTGTATCAGTTTTTGTTGCAGCCAAAATGCAAACGATAATAGTGCACTAATAGCGCGAAATGAATGTAACTGCCCTTCTTTCCTGTCTTATTAGATTTGAAACTATTTATGATTGATGAGCTTGAGCATATCGCATATCATCATGTTAAGGATGTCTATTGAGCTTTCTCTTTCAGTATTTTCCTAAAGGAATGCAAGTTAATAGGTAATTTCGAACGGAAATGTAAAAACATAACTTATTTCGTTAGACGAAAGACGTAAATGTTTACTGTGTTGTCTAGGCTATAGCCGTCTATTTATTCTAAGCTGTGAATAATGTGAAAGTGCTTTTCCTTCGAGATGGGCTTAAAAAATTCCAAAACGGATTTTCAAAAAAAGTATTAGCATTATTACCCTATTTGCAAAACTTAACATGTCACTCCGCCTGTTTAGCTTTTGTTGGCGAAAACCGATGGCACCATAGTGCCTCCAGTGGGCATGCACCCTCTGTCTACTATAAGTGTAGTTGTTCGGTTTGATTTACGAAATGTCGTGGAAACAGAAAGTGGCTGAAATTAGTGGTGTTAATTTTATGGAAACATGTATTATGGTACACTAGCGGGGAATCGGTTTCTTAATGAAGCGAAATAAACAGTGAAACATTCCGTGATAGGTACTTGCATGTTTCGTTTTTTTGCCATTTTTTGTTTGATTGGAGTCATACAGGCAGGAAGCTATTTTCTTCTTTATATATTGTTCCCCTTTTTCGAGAATTTTTATGACACGAAAGGCAAGGAACATAGCTGTAAACTTCTTTAAGCCATCCTATGAATATTTCAATGAAGTCTTCCCTTCTTATGTACTTGACTCTTCTGTAGATATTTTTTTACGGAGAAAGCTGATTTCACCCTCTCTCTCCACTATTAATTGATTTGCTTTTTCCCAGTTTCTTGTAGTTTTTGCGGAAGGCCTTATTTTTTAGGAGTAATTTTCCATTTTTATTTTTTCTATCTGTCAAGTTTTGATTTATTGCTACTTCTACTCGCATGCAATGCAACATGGAAAACTCTTTAGACATAATTCATTTCAATGAAAAAAAAGAAAATAGTGTGCTAATAGGGTATAATTTCACTGGAATGAGATACATATTTCATGGATGTTTCTACACTAGTCTCTACATTCAATTTGTATTGAAGCCATTGCACAAAATCATCAAACTCGGCTTCCGTTAAAATTTTGAGAACAGTTTGTTCTAATTGTCATGGAACATCTAACTTAATTCTCGCTATCAAAATCACGATATTTTTCACCGATATACCATCTGAACTGTAACTGAGAAAGGTGTACGGTCACGTAAATGATGTTAGAGTGTACGTAGGTAGCGATTAGAAGCACATGTATTAAAATTGCAGACTTTACTGTATTTTTTTTGCTTTGAGCGGTTGTCTATTGCAGTATTCCAGTAATTATGAAACGCCACACTTCCAAATGGGATATACAGCACAACTAAACCCGCGGGAAATTATTTTGGACCGTTTTTGGTGCGAGAAAGAATTTTATTTAGTTATTACGACAGAATGTAGTTTTTGGTTCCTCCCACTTGCAAATTATATGAGGAGTGTAGTTGGTGCAAAGTTGCTTTCGTAAGATTTTATCATAGTTAAGTTTTCGTAAATAGTGTATCGCTTCCTGTGACTTTGTACAAATAAATAATTGTGTAGGCGTCCGGCAACTTATGGACACTGCAAATCGGACACCTGAGAAGTATGCGTGAGGTGTATTGTTTAGATCTACTTATATTTGACTTCTTGCTCGCCTGTGGTAAAATCAGTGCAATTATACTCATGTTAGTTTAGTTCATGGGTGCCTTTTTATAACTTTTTGTATTGCGTATTTTGCGTATATTAAGCTAAAAAAAATGACAACGAAGATTTTTTTTAAAAAAAGGATGCGGACTTGAAGGTAACCTGACAGAGAAGAGGTGTTAAAGAGTTTTTAGAGAGATGTAAATTTTTATTGTATGGGAAATATTTTATTGAGAAAAAGGTTTGTATCGTATTTCATCGTTTTCTCTTGTGCAATCAATAGTGTAGTTTTAAGTCGGTTTCCCCTGAGGAAATAAATTTATATTTTAGGCTTTCAAAAGTTGTAGTGTAACGAACAGAGAGTAGGAGAAAAAGTGATAAAGCGAAAAATATTCTAAGCACTATTAAGATAGGAGTTGTTAAATTATATACTGTAACTCGTAAATATATACATGCAAAATGTTATAAATCTTATAAAGTCAATGCTATCTAATTCTGAACCACTTGCATGTCTTTTTTACTGGTGTGAGTTCACTTGAACATGTTTTAACTCGACTGACCGTTTTAGTCAGATTTTTAAAAAATACCTATGATGATTCATAAAAAAAGTAAGCTATGTATTTAATTCTAAATGCCATGAGTTTTATATATATAACAAAATTTATGTGTGCTCAATAAAAAGAGTTGAAAATAGAAAATACGCTTATCTTTTAATTTCTTTGATAATTGACATTTGACAAAAATTCATATCATAAACGTGGTTTGCAGCTTGTCTGTACGGAATTACATTTCAGAAATTCGTCCTGTTCAACCTGTCCAGTTTTCATACGCGTTGTGGTAAAGCTGGCGTTGGCATCAACTTATCCTCGTGCGTGGCTTTAAGTATCATTTCTTTTATTGCCCCAAATCGCTTTGTTGACAATCCTGTCAGGACAGTATAAGCACAGTGAAGTGGTGCTGTTCTGCCCATGGAAAATCCCTAGTGGGGCGAAGAAATAAACAGGAAAACTGATTATTCATACTTACCAGATTTATATTGGGATTGCTATATTTACTAATTTCAGCCTTTTCTTCATTCTTCATATAAATTTCATATAAATGTTATTACACAACAGCAGCTGTTGGTGTAATCTTTTTTTGTATAAAGAAAAAAGGGCTTTTGAGGAGATTCAGTTGGGATGGGACCGGGAAAATATTCAGAGAAGTCCCCTGATAGCAAAAAGCATAGATGCTCTTTGCTTACTTGCTAAAGTAGGAGGACTGTTATTTTCCGAAAAATAAAAATCTAACCCTCAATAAAGCTCTCTATTATGGGATTTGAAAAGGGATCAGATAATATTACCCGTTTGCTTTTGTACTCGTACATAATGATGATATGATACGGTGATAGATAAAACACAACTGGAAACTTCCAAAAGTTAGTACATTAAACATTTCAGCACTGACAAAAGCGACAAGAAAGGGAAAAGTGGAATAAGTTTGCCCCATCGGATGATATGATATCGTAAACATAGATTTGTATACATGGACTCCCCATCAATATTAAATTAGTGCTCCCTTTGACCCCCATTACCTGATAATCCTTTGAGATTTCATATATGATTCATGCATTGACAATACTACTCTTCTTGTATTTATTCGCACTTGATTTTTTTGCCTTCCTGTCACTCACGCACTCTCGCAATTTTCACAGCTCGTTTTGTGGCTCAGAATTGCAGATAAAAATGTCGAACAAAATAAATAATAAAATGAATTTAAAACCTTTTTAAAAAAAACATTTGGGTGCGAAAGTTAAAAGCAGAAATCGAAATTGTATGGTAGGTCCTTTCCGGCTGATATGATGGAGTACCCTGCTAAAGTTTGCAGATTTCTATGGTTAAGGTAAGTAAATGTAGTTAGTGCAGCTGCTTAATATAATCTGAAATTGTCTGTCTTAGTAATGGCTTCCAAGTTGACAAGCTTACAATTATGAACCAAAGTCGAATATTTTTGGATGCCAAATCTGTCATACGGTTCAGTAAATGCGTCAGCAATTGAAAACATCTCTGTATCATTCGCTTTTTTCTTCTTTCCGTTTTTTATAGAAAAGGATCCACCATTTTTACAATGCAGAACACAGAAGTTTTCGGTTCTTTTTTAAGTGTTTTACTGAAAAAACAAAGGAAAAACAATCTAGGTTTGGATGACAGCTACGAACATTGTTTTTAATGAGGCAATGTCTCCTATGGAAATAGCAACTTTTTTACTAGTTTACGGCTAAAGATTAAAATGTCATCCTTTTGGGTGACGCTATCAGTCAACCATATCATAACAAAGCAGTTCACTTTCCTCTTCCCCTTATCATCACAATCGCATCTTTCAATCTTGGAAAGCTACCAGACAGAATATCGCCCTCAGCACTAGATTACGCACCAATTTGGGGAGGGTGAAGTTGTCTCACCCTGAAAGTACTGAAATTGGCTAGTTGCAATTCTGATGTTTTTTATTGTTTCGTTCCTTTCATCTGCTGTCATTTCTACCCTTCCCGTACTCTAACGGTGAGATGACCCCCCGACCCTCGATCCACATTTCTTTTCTTTTTTCAACTTCATACAATAAAATACGTCAGTCAGTGTGTAAACCCCGTAAACAATAAAAACCAGGAGTGGAAGGTGACCTTACGATACCATTTTTTTCTTATTCTAATTAAATATTTATTATGCTCAATTCGTCTATCCGTTATCGCTTTACAGCATGGTATGCATTATTCCACGAGAAATGCGTGTAGATATACAGAAATAATAAAAGCCACTGGTGTTTCATGTAAACCCAAAGGAATTCACGGATTTATTGTTAAATGATAGCCTAAAACGGTACAATTTCACGAGCTTCAAAAATAAAAATTGTTCCCAGAGAAATAATTGTAATTACGACGCGGATAGTACTGTGCGCCGAGAATGATGTTTTCAGTGCCCATCCCAACTTTACAAATTTCTAGTTCCATTCAGTATAGGCTGTGTTAGCGCTACCCCTGCCTTAGTGGAGTAGAATGAAGGTGACAAACATGTCATCAAGGAAGTTGTTGATTACAATGATAATGTTAGTATTATAGGGTGCGAGAAAGGGAGCGCACAATATCAAGCGGAAAGGGTGGCACATTTGTATGCTTTGCTTTGGTGAACTACAAAAGAAGGCGGAGGATATAAAGGCAAGTCAAAGGAACAAAAAATATCTTTTTCAACCCTTTGGAGCAGAGCAGAGGAAGGAGAGAGAGAGAGGCGACAGGAGAGCCTGTAATAAACGCTTGTGGAATTGGGATATTCGGGTCCTCATAGACTGCCACCACCACCGCAGTTCCAACAAGCAGTGCAGTGGAGGAAGGGGATATGTGGATGTGAAGTTCATGCAATAATCATCAGATCATATCCCGTTTTGGGAGAATGAAATATAAATGGGGCAAAGCAAAAGTACACGTTAAGATCATCATGAGCAGGGTGGACAGCAAGGTAGGAGAAAGTCGTGAATTCCTGCTGACTTTCCCACTGCACACAAATTACAGCAACCAATCTTTGCCTTCCTTTGAGTATTATTATTATTATCCGTCTATAAACAACTTCTCGGGTAAGCTATGGTCTCAGCTCGCCTTTGGACACTTGGAGCTGGCAGTAAACAGAGTTTAGCTGCCACGGTGGTGGAGGACTGAATCAAGCAGTATGACAGAGGTACAGAGACACTACTGACACAGTATTGACACGGTACTAGCCAAACTGAAGTACAACAATAAAACGGGAATGTAGCGGTAAAAGCGAACTTGTGTAAGTGTAACCGTCTACCTGGTAATTGTAGCGGAGTACGTGCTACAATTCACACAAGACATGTTTCCGCTAGCACAAGGTGGAAATGCGAGAAGAACTCTTTTAATATTTGAACATCACTTACGATCAAATAATAATACACTCGTGTCAGCAGTACAAAAGGCATTATTAACAAATTTAACAGCGGCTCGATTTTATGGAAACATTGAGTCCGGTGAGACACCAAGAAAAAACAGTCCGTGTGTAGGCTGACTGCTCTTCCAGGCAGATTACAAAATGCTCTTCCTCTCACAAAAGAAACAAGCTCTGAATGCGATCACCACCATTCTGTCCCTTGGCACTCGGGTAGAATGGACAGTGGCAGGCATGTTCACCTCCTCCATCTATTTCCGACATCATATTAACCCCTGATGATGGCGGTGGTGGAAGCGGTGTTACGGGGCGAGCGAAAACGAAAATGCCAGACAATTTGTCCATTGGAGCATATGAAAATAAGCGAGCATTCAAAATGGCACTGAGCTAATGCATTAAAAAGAGAGTGGAAGGAAGTAGGAAGAATGTTGATGAGGGCCCTAAAGCCAGACCGGGGAAGACGATGGCGAGGAAAGTGTGTATCTTGTGCACAGCTGGACAGAGCACTATTAAGGCCCCTTCCTCTGTTGTCATTGGTTTCTCTAGAATTTCGCTATATTTCCTGCCTACAATATTGAGGGATCAACCAACAAGGGAAAGTATATTGTTTGGAATACGTCAAAGATTAATTCTAAATATCCACTGTTGCCCCCACCACCACCACCCTGTTGAGTGGTGAAAATCCTGTGAAAAAATGCATGAGGAGAGAGGAAAAAGGGTTAAGCGTCCTTCTTATTTATTTACACCCCAACAGGGTACCATACCATGCTCTATCAACATCCACACCAGAGAACCTCTTCCCTCCTCACATAGCTACATGTAAGGCTGCACACGTTCTCCTCTCTCTTCACATCGGCACTCACCAACCAACATTTCTATACGGATTGAGTGGTGAAGTTGTATGACTATTATCACGTAACTAACCTATTTTCATCAACTATTTTGTGCTCACCTCCTGCTCAAAAAATAGTTTCAATTTCTTGTGAAATTGCTACACTTACCAGGGAAACCTCAAAGTTTGAATGTTTTAGTATTTGCTTATTATCTCTCCGCAGTTTTCATCAAGCAACGGCCGACAACCAAACTACCTACATTTTTCACCTGTCTTGTTGAACAAAGTCATAATTTTTGTTTTCTCCCTGTTGACAGAAAATCCCATTTTATTAAGTAGGAATTTCCCTACTTGACTCTTCTTCTCAGAAAACATCGCAGTTAGCGAATCCATATTTTAACAGAAAAATAAGAAGTGGACACATATTTCACCCTCTCTCTCCGCCGCTACCTGAATTTTTAAATTAAAAATTTTCCCTCCCGTCAACATTATCCAGCGTGTTAATAGGCATAATTTCCCCCAATTTTTCCTTTTGTCCACTTCGTTACTTTTTACTGGCAATAATGGTGACCGTAGTCCCATCGTAAATTATATTTTATTTCCATCGTTTAAGCCAAAATTGACAATAAAATGTGTCGATAAAACGCAAGCTTCTCATTTCTCTTTTATCGCATATGCATTACCATAACATTACGTTCAGCTTAATATTCCAATCCATATAGCAAACCTTAAAACTTTGGTTTATCTTTCGCTCTACCAAACTATTTTAAAATGCATATTTTTCTTCCTAAAAGTAAAAAAAAATCATTTTCTCCCTCTAGAGACCTCCTTTCATTTATATTTTCAATTGAAAGGGGCATTCAAGGGAGCGACCCACCACCACTCCAAGCGAAAATACTCTGATTCGAATCACAATGAGTCAAAGCTGGAAAGAGGATGTGAACGGAAAGCAAGTAAATAGTCTGCACACACTCAACTCGAGAAATTGTCTTACGTTGCCCCACTCGAGCACAAAGCAAAAGGGGAGTCATGCCTTTTCACTGGAAGCAAACTCATTCCCTCTCTCTCTCTCGCTGAGCATGTCTTCGAGGGAAAGTGGTAGTAAAGGATGCTTTCAAGTGATTTTAATAAACTTCATTCAGTTGTTGTGATTTTCATCATCATCTCATATGAAAAGAACTTTTTCATTCAATCAAATCAAATAATTTTCCTACCTTTTTACACACATCCCTAAAGATCAACAAAGCTGAAGAGCTCACTTATCCAAATATATTTTACAAATAGAAAATTGCTCAACGAACCAAGCACGAGTTTTACTGCCATGAGCCTAGTCTCTCCTTCTGCTTAAACTGCTAACAGCTCTCTTGTCGGTTTCCACTACTGAAAGTTGAGTCGTTTAAGTCCAAAATTTTTGCTCTTTTTATATACCCGTGTAGTCTTCCTACACTCTCTCCAATGAGCACACTTTACGTAGTATTTATCAATATTAAGGATATGAACTGTATTTCATTTCTGCCTCCTCAAAGCTGAATTTTTAGTGCTTTAAAAGGAATTTTTATTGTATTCCTTTCACATTTCGGAATGCCTGTTTTGATTTATGCGAGTTATTATCTGCAGAAGTGATCCCTGAAGACATAAAACAGTATTAGAAGCAGCTAAATGGGCATTTCAATGAATAATTCAAAATATAACTCTTTAGAGTAGTCACAAATATGCAATTTTACAATTTCCGTCTCAAATGAAATAACACAATTTTTCCCTTTCTGGGAGACATTTCGCTAGACGTCCTTTGAATGGAACAGACTTGTTACAAATTAAGAGAAATGCAGTCAGCAAGTAGTTCTTTATTATCACATACTCGCTGCTCCCATAAACCAGCAGTTCATTTAAAGATAAATATTTCAAATAATGTTTGAACAGCAAGCATTAATTTAAGGAGCACTAATCAGAATGCTGAATAGTGCAGAAGTGCTCCTTAAAACTGAAATGAGAAATCAGCCTAAGTTACCCACCACTAGATTTTCTTGGAATTTCTTAAACCAAGCTTGCAGCGTGTTTGTCAATACGGCAAATTCAAAGAAAAAATCAAGAGATTTGCTTGCAAAATATATTTTTTTTCAATGCTATGCTAGTATAACACAAAGGTAAGAAAAATATTTTTTTTGTTCCCATTCTACTTCCACTCATTCCCAAACACATATTCCATTGTTGACTGAGCAGAATGGTTGCATCAAAATGTACGGATAATGAAAAGCAAATGAATGCAAGGTATTTTCATAAGTGAAAAAAAAACGGAAAAGGTATGGAATAAACCTTGAGAAGCATTAAGCCTGATTTTTTTTGTTCACTCCCCTCGATTTACATTCACAATTCTAGGGAAAAAAATCAGCTTCTTTTTTTCAACTTTCCTTCGTCACATTTCATTCATGATGAAAAGCCGAAAGTTACAATCAGCAGAAGGAAAAAAAAGATAGGACCGAAGAAATGAAATTGGGAAAGAGTCGTGAAGGAACAGGAGCAGGGAAAGCAACCTTGTAAAGGAGAAGCATAACATGGGCTAGCGCCATCCTCCTTACCATCATCATCAGCAGCACCCAAACGTACCCTCTCTTTTCTTCTCGTTTTCATACTTCTTCGTCTGTCTTTCCTTCTCTCTCTCGTAACTCCTTCAACTGCTACAATTCTCTCTGTAACTCATTCACTTACTCGCTCACTTCTCTCCGCCGTTCACTATTGAGTCACGCATTAAACATTTACAATCCAATCCATCATGGCTTTTCTCACTAAATCATTCCATCCTCTGGAATATTATGCCAGAGCATACAACAGGCTCTCGAGCGGAGAAAGAGAAAAAAAAAAGTTTTTTTTCTTCTTCTTCTATAACTGTACTTTATGTATTGTGGCGCTATAATGTATAGTTCGTCAATTCAAATGTAATAATAATACCAAGAAGTAGGAAAGAGTGGAGCTCTGCAGAGCAGAGAAACTTTGTTTGGAAAAGGCAAATAAGATGGAAGGAAATTGAAGAGAGTTAGTGTAAGTAAGTAAGCGAGTGATAGAAATTATGGGAAAAAGCTTTTTCCTGGATTTTACTTTCTTTATACTGTAATGATCCGTACTTCCTATTTACATTATCATCATGATCATCATCACACCCAGAGCAGCGTATGATCATACGCCACCAGTGTGATCACCACTACAACAATCGGGCACATGGAGAAGTGTATGATTGATGATTGGATTCCACTCTTGTACACGAACTCACTCATCTGCATGTAGTTTACAGTTTACATCTGAGAATTCCAGAAATAGCTACAGGCTAATTAAATAAAGTCTAATTCAACCAACATCAAAAACGTACTTGGAAGCTGGCTAACAGAGCAATTCGCTAAAAATCAGTAAAAAAATAGGGCGTGCACAACTGGTAGATGTACAATCAAAATTAAATCACCTAAAATCAACAGCTCCGAGCTGGCTTTATTGTCGACTGGCTTTCTGAAATTAGAAACTGATTCCAACTCTAAAAATCAAAGTGTACACAGTACAAAAGTAGCAATTGCGCCAGTTGTTGTTTCATTAGCCTTCGAGCTTTGTATCAGTCAAGCCATTACTAGCTGAAATACGAAAAGGTTTGTGCAGGAGCAACTTTTTTTTATCCGTCTCTCCGTCCTTCTTTTATTTTGGCTTTGCTCTGCTCTTCACTCATCAAGTTGGCGCACTCCAATCAAGTTTACTTGTGGTCCACCAATCTGACACGAATCAACTGTCTCAAAGACAACAAAATGTCAGTCACCCTCTCCTTTTCTCTCTCTCTGAAACTCCTTCCCTCTTCCTCTTTCCTTCGCCTTTTCTGATATCTGTCACTTTTCCGAGAGCACTATATGGTAAAGAAATAGAAAATTAGTTACTTATTGTTGGAAGTTTCCTCTGTAGAGAAGCAGCTTAGAAGGCTTGAAGCTGTGGGACTGGCAATGAAAATCGGGTAGATTATCAAGGACTAAAACTGCTCATAAATGCTGTAAGCGAGAGGTTGCACTTTACGTCAGGTTTAATAATGTAGTGTTTGCCCTACCTGTTTCAGTTTAATAACTGATCATGCCTTTTCTCATTTTGATGTAAATATTATCATTGGTGTACCTTTGTAAAGGAAATGTGGATGATTGATGAATGGGATAAAATTGGTAACTGTATGGTGAGAAATTGTAAACTGTGAAAATTCGATTAAAAAAGATTCAAAATGTCCGGAATGATTGCATTTGAATTTAGGCATTTTGCTTAAAATTTAGGCTGGGGATGTGAAAGTTTAGAATATTTACGGAGGAGTTTATTTTAGTGGAGCCTGCGTAATGTTTTCTAAAAATTTTCTCGTACATTTCACGCTGAGTTCATCGGAAAGGATTTTTCTCGCCCTCGAGCCCTCTCCCTTGACTTGCTGGTAGTTCCAGTGGCAGGCAAGAAAACGGATGAGAGAATGAAGTGAACTCCATTAAAAATTATTAATAAGCTTACGTCGTCCGACAATCCAAGCTGAGAAAGTAAAGTTTAAGGTATCCACAACCCTTGTGCATGCAGTCGGCTAATAACTACACAAACTGGATGATGGGCAGTAACTAGAGCTTACATGCAAGGATGGAGCTAAACCAACGCAATTTTTAAATGAGGAGAAAAAAAATTTGTTAGCTCTTTCCCAGATCTTCTCCCATGAAAGGAAGAAACTTGCTATTAAAAAGTGGTAAAATTGAAGTTGGTATATGTGCACGAGCAAGAGGCATGCATAGTATTACAAGAAATGCTGCTGATAAAGACAGTTCAAGCTTTGTTTGGATATTGCTCGCTTGTTTCCGCTTTTAATGAGTTCACCTGAACCTTTTTAAAGTAAAAGCCTAAACCGAGGGTAAAAGAACAAAAGCAGCATTCTCATACCTAGCAGACATGAACTCATTCACTTTTTTTGACCCGTTGTGCTCCTTACTTAACTGCTGGAATTGAAGAAAAGATGACTAAAAGGAGAAGAGGAAAGGAATACGAGAAGAAAAAGGAGAGAAAAAGACTTCTTAAATATTTACAAAATGTTCCACCGTAATTAAAAGAGAGAAAGATCTCTCTCAGGTTCACTAGCTAAAAACATACATTTTTTTGTTCTTACTTAGATTCCTGGAGTAAATGAATCCTTCGTGCCTAAACAATAAGAATCCTGGAATAATAAAAGCCTTGCTTGGCAGCCCCACTACTCCTGCTACGTATCTCCTTCCTCGACTACCAATCTCCTCTCCACTCCACACTACTCTACACAACTTTATCAGCCTTTATATAATAAAAAGGAGGGGAAAGAAAAAATCAGGAGATGACGGAAATAAAATGCCATTGTGCTTCCTCTCCGTTTTTTTGCTCGCCCTGTAACAGAAACTCCTTTTCTCCCTTTGCATTGTTAGCAAAAGCAAAAGAAAAGATAGCATTGCTCAGGAGTAATGTAAGCAAGCACTTGAAAGACAGTAAAAAGGATTCCTTTCTCTTTTCTTTTTAGAAGGAGCCGTAGAGAAAGGAATTGAAGGATCCAAGGGAGGAGTAGGAGGCCAACAGTAGATAAATATTTGTCTGTTGGATTTCCATAATTGAAAGTGAACTGTAATAGAGATATAAATTTTCAACTTGTCAAGTCACCCGAAACATTACTCATCTGAAATACATTTATCTCATGTGTAGCAAGAGGAGAAAGACACTCTTTATCATATTATTGTTTCCGGTCACGTACATTTATTTTTATCCAGCCAGAGAAAGACACAAAACACATTTGCCACAGTGTGCGAGCCACTTTTTTTATATCTTCTGAGAGAAGGAGAAAACGATGTTTCTTCATAAAAGCTATCCTTTTCCGTAGTTTATGATGAAGAAATGGTCTCTTATCCGAGGGAAATTATTGCAGTTGAGGTTGTACCCCGAAACGTATGGGGAACCCGTTTGGAAGTGGAATAATCTTACTAATGCCGTGTCACACTAACATTTTTACCCACCATTTCATTGTTACCTAGGGATTTTACGGTTTTTCAAGTCATTTATCATATTGGTCAAAATACAAGAAAACTGAAAAGAAATAATTTCTGGTGGGATTCGCTCAGACAGATAATTCGAAAAATGGAAGGCCAGTTGTCCATTTCTTCCTTGTAGGGCTTTTGGTAGGATAGACCTGCACAGGGCGCAGTTCCCTCTTTGCAGAGTTTAGAGCGGGCAATCAGGCATCAATGAAATTAGACAGGGATTTGCTCCCTTGTTTTATTTTCTTCTTGTAAGGTGTGTCCTACAAAACAATAAAATTTTATAAATTTCATTCCTTCAGAGATGCCAAACGTGTGTGAGGCCATTCATTTTCCCCCATGCAATGATTTACATCCCTGGGCCTCGGTACGCTCTACAGCGCTCTTTTCATATTCCTCTCGGCTTTCTTAATATTCACCTCTATTTCCAGAGTGACATTAAAATTTCATCACGCAATCCTTCCTTCTACTTTATTTTTCCATTTTTCTACCTTGTCCTAATACCAATGAGGGAAACAGAGGGGAAAATGCTTTATAGTCTTACTGGACCAGAGCATCCGCACACCATAATTTGGCAGTCCCTTCTTTCCACTTTTTATTCTGTAACAAATTTATTTCTGTGAGGCTCAACCTTCCCCAAATACGCACTTGCAACAATTCTCAAGCCTTTCTCATGCTATACTTTAAACATAGCCAGACAAATCAAAACTTCTAAAATACCTTGTTTTTATGGACTCAACTTAAACAGTTGGTTTAATATGATTGTTTACAGCTCCTCCTTTCTTGCACTGGCTTGACCGCTGAAAAAAAACATCAACCGGAAAAATGCATGGCCACCCTTTTTTTTAAAAATAAAAAAAAGATTTCCCGCAATCAGTTAAAATCCAGAAGTAACTGAAATTTCGGTGCATCTATATTCCATAGCCAAATTAACTGCTACAAATATTTAAAATTTATTATTTATTTTGCGCTCGCATCCAGTTCGTAGATTTCCAGTAGTCTGAAGGAAATAGATTTCTCTTCAAGTTGAGAAAAGAAACCGAATAGGAAACGGGAGACTCCACACCCGAAAATTTTAAAACTGTGCGTCTTTTTGTAACGGCATTCTGGCATAGCAGAGTGAGCTGTTATAACTGGTGTAATGTAAAAACTAGCTATATTATTATATGTGAAATGAACACAGTTTCATTTTTTTTCTCGTGGAGCGGCAGCGTAAGGTACGATAGTCTATTATATACTCTGACTATTATCAGTAGATGTTAAGCTTTCTTCGTCTCCATATGAAATAGGTACTTGCCGTTTTTCCTTTTTCTAGTAAAAAAGGCATCAAGTGAATTTTTCATTGCTCAGGGGGTTCATTAGTTGATTTCTCTACAGGTTTCCCACATTATCCTTATGCAATCCTCCTCTCCTTTCGAAAAAATAAAGTGTCTGAAGATTCCCCTACACACAGCTCTCCAGTATGCGCAGTTAACCCGGCAAAATAATATATGTATATTACACTGAACACGCCGTACACGTTGTGATGGTCGAGTTTGGAGAGAAGAAGTGGGAAAATAAAAGTTAACCAGAAAACAACTAGTGCAATGCTTTAACTTCAATCTAGTTTATAAGGATTTTCCCTATTATTCTTGTTTCTATTTTTGCGAAAGAGTTGGAGTTGGTGCCAAGTCAAAGAATTATTTGTGCGCCAATCAACTGTTTAACATTACCGTGGAGAGTGGAGCTCAACTAAGGAAGGAAAGAAAATAATGTGAAAACGGGGAGGGAAAAAAATTGTTTGACATGCAGAACATGGGTCTTGGAATGCCTTGGGATTGGTGAGCGTTTTTTTTAGAGAAAAAATGAGAAATTTGGGAGAGTAATGCATGTTAAACGGTCTCATTTTCTCATGCGCCATGCCTTTACTATTATGTGAATTTAAACTTTTTTTTTCTTTTTCCAACGTACACCCTTATTATGTAATTGGGGAATAGAGAAACAACGACGTCGGCAAAGATAAAGTCAACAGCATTTTTTTTATCTTACTTTGTATAGCTCGTACTGTACTGGAGTTATAGAGCTTTTTTCACGGAGAAAAAAAACGAAACTAAACTTTTATCTGGAAAATTGTTACGGTAAATAAAGTTCAGAGATTTGTCGTAACGGCGGGAAGGAGAAGAGGTGGAGATTTGTCGGTAGCGTAGTTAAATGGAGCTACCCACTCTGGCAAGCTGTACTTATGTTTTATTTGTCTAAGAGGATGGCGATACTGATGATGAACTTTTGTGAGGAGGATGGAGAAACAGTGACGGCTGTTAAATAATGAAATATTTTAACCTGAATTTAAATTCCCAGAGGTATATGTCATAAAAGGCTGTGAAGGAACTCCCAACGATATTTTAATGGAATCCGGCCGATTTTTCAAATATTATTATATTTCCTGTTAGAGTTTGTTGGAAAGCGCTCTTGATAATAATTTGGAAATAAAGCTTGTCTACTTTTATTCTCGTCTTTCAAACTTTTTCCTTCACTCACTCACTGCATTACTTGCTTACCTAACAACACTTTTCCGGTTTCCGTTGGCTTTATTACTCGCACAGAAAAAAACAGAGAACTGCCAGCAGAAAAAAAAACATTTATATATGAAAACTCCCTTCATAATTAATGAATCAGTTCCTTTTTTAACGCAAACAACCGTACACGGTATTGTAAGTAAAGTTCTACATTTTTACAGTTTTCCCTTCAAAATTTTCTCCGCATAATCCTATTTTTGACAGTTGCTCTTTTTGCACACACATTTTGCTGCTCTACATAGCCAAGTGTTGGCTTGGATTGGAAAAATTAAGGAAAAAAACTGTTTTCATTGCTGCAGGGTGTAAATATATACAACTCGAGTAATTATTTAAAACAACAGAACATTTTTAAATCGACGTGCCATATAGACACTGCTGCATAACATGCTTCATTTCTGCTCTAAGCTCGATATTTATTTTTGATGTACAAATAGCGTTGATTGCCAATGCCACGTGCCAAAGCAGGAGAGCATGAAATCCGACCGGATAGCGTGCGCTCAGTTGCCCAATTTTTTTTTCTGCATCCTCCTCTCCTAATACTCTCTTCCCAACTAATTTTCCTTCTTCCTCTTTTATAATGGACAGGTTAAATTTAATTCCAGTGAAGTTGTGCAGTTAACAACAAGCTAGCAGTATTCGTTTAAATTAAATTTTTGGAAAGAGTACCAAGCTTAGTGTTAATTTTTACCTCCTAGCACCCATTCCCATACACGACAATATGACTACAAAATTCAAAAAATAAGGCCTTGAACAATCCTTTCCTCATTTTCTAGAAATTTTTTAGCGACCTTCTACCTACGCTCAAACCCAAGCGTCTTTCTTTCTCATACCTTTTTTGCCTAGTGCTTCGACTGAGCGTTCTGGGGCAATGTGATAATCCCGAGACGGGAGCGCAAATTAGTGGCGAAAACATAGCGTTTAATTAAAAAAGGATGAGTCAACTGGACAGACGTGGATATCGTGATATGTGGTGAATCATCCGCATCTTCATTTGATGAAACTATTTGTTTTTTAAAAAAAACGACACGAACTATATTCCCGGAAAATTAGATGTTGGCTGTTTATTTTTTTTTAAAAAAGTATTAAATTGAAGTGGCCTATACAGGGCTGCCAGGTCCGTCCTACTATTGCACACGCTTTCGCAGCATGGATAAAATTCGAAATCTTCCGTGTAGACAGTGGACTACTCTCCTGCAGCACTTTGTTTCCTTCTCATCATTACGAATGGGTGGAATTTGCATGTTGAGTGGATCCGATGCAAAAAGCTGATAACCAACTGTTCACCTTTTTCTTTTCTCTGACATTAATAAAGGTAGATAAATAATCGGAGACGAAGCTCCCTTAATGCGATGATAGCTTTGTTGTGGTTTCGATTCATTACGGACACAAGAACTTGAAAGGAGAGGACGGAAGGAAGGAAGTGAAAGAAAAAAAGGGGAGAGCGCTCACCAAAGTATGCATTATCATCGTCATCCTCATCACTATCACCAGCTCTATTTTTTATTTCCATGAAATGCACGAACCTCATGTAATAAGGGAGGCTCTCGCTCTTTTTCTCAATCTCTCGCTCCCCGTGTGTGTGTGTGTACGCGATGAGAACTGTAACGATGATGACAATGAGCTGAGGAGAACTGAATATTGGTATTTTCCAGCTGACATGAATAAGCATATTGTACCCGCAACTGCTCCCGTTTTATCCGGTGGCAGGATTTTCAGTGCATATAATCGATTTATACGGGGCACAACAGACAGTAATGTTTTGTAAGCAAAATAAAGCTCGTAATGATGATGGTGATGAGCAAATGAATTGGAAAGAAGAAGGGGGTAAGCTTTTCTGAGAGAGTCGTTTACGGGTGGTTCGCCAAGTGGGCATTATGAAAATTAAGGAATGCTTTGAATAAAGTGCTAGCTTCCGTACCGCTCAGTAAATGAAATTTTAGAGTGGAAGAAGAGCCAGCGGAGTTTGAGGGAGCAGCAGCCACCACCACCACTGCATAAGTAAGTATTCGGAATGAAACATGCAAACATGCAGGTGTAAAGAGACAGGTTGGATGGGGTTGCTAATCTGATTGCCACATGCTTGTGGCTCTCTACAATCTATCTATATTTTTTTCAAGAGTCTCCTTTCCGTTTCACTACTGTTACCCCCGCTCATTCACGAAAGGGTTCATTATTACTACACCGATGCACTGCCGAATTGAGCGGAGGCGCTGCTAAAAAATAAACAGGGAAGGCTATTTATGTTTCATTGTTTATAGTGTGTTATGCCCTATAACCAGCACGCAAGAAATTCAGTTTTTACCTCGTTTTTCCACACCTACTCTACTTATTATTTTAATGTGTGGTAAATTATACCGTATATGCAGTATGATTTTTTAAATGAAAACACTAACGTAAAGTAGTGACATTTCTAAATTATTATTTTTTGTATAAATTACCAAAAATAGTGAATTTAGAATGTTCACTGCATTAACTTAGGATCTACCATTAAGTTGGCTGCTATATGAGTTAATACAAGCTTGGAAGTTTGAGAGAGTCAGCGAAAGCAGCACAGGTGCGGGGATGTACATAACTCGGCGTGCTTCCAATTGGCAAAATTTTGATACAGATTGCCGCATTGCATTTTCATTTGAGTATATGACATAGTAATAAAAGTAAGAATAACTATTTTTCACTAGGAATAATGATAGGAAAGGAATAAACTGGGAGATATAAAAGGATAAAAGGGATCGGAAGGGATTAGCAGACTCTCTCTCACCAGAGAAGCTATAAAAAGAAGGTAAGAGGTCCCAGACCCACAATATCTGTTCCTCCGCACCAGGCAAAACAAATGACTAGTATTGTACTTGAAAATGGCGATAGTTGACTTCTTATGGGCTAAGAGAGCGAGAAAAAATGTTATTACGATGTTATTATATCACACTATTTCTCTGCTGAAGTAGTGGGAATGAGCACTGTTTTTCCCCTTTTCCTTTTCTCCCTCTCTCTCTCTATCTCGCTCTTTCTCTCACTCGATCCTGTTTACAAGAAGTAGACAAAGAAAAACAAAGTGACTCGCTCGTGTGTCTCCCATTGAACAACACTTTCTCCCACTCACGTACAATACTGACTCGTTTTATTTCCTCAGCCTCCATAAATTCCATCTTTTTCCTTGTTTTCTTCTCTTCCCTCAGTTATTTCCGTACACATCCAGATCGTACGTGAGTGAGTGCCCCAAAAATGCATGGACATATTTGTTGTTTGTCCGCCTCCCCCAAAAGAAGAAGGACAATAAGGGATGTTTGGTGTGTGTAGAAAGTGAGTAATGGTGGGAAGTATGTAGTGGAATAGAAAGTAGACATAAAAATAAACATCAAGTGAAAAGGGAACACAAAGATAAAGAGAGAAAGAAGGCAAGAAAAAGATTGTTAAGAAGCCATATGAGATTCACTTCTGCTATTATTGCACCAAAAAAAAGCTGTACACATTCCTGCCCAAACTTACGTAACAGTTCTTTGTTTTCATTTCTCCAATTTCAAAAAGAAGAGAACCGGGAAATGGGAACTCACACAATCTCATCCGACTTCTCATCATCATCATATATTTTTTCGATGGCTGTGTCAGCAATAACCAGCACTCTACAATGAGACTTCTCTCATCTCTCCAGCTATGGAGCCAGCCCAAAAAAGGAGAGAGCTCGAAGGATGCAATTCAATGCAATGTAACAAAGCAATTTCCCTTTTTCACTTCTATAACAAAACACATTATATTCTACATTAGAGTCGTGTTATTTCCCACATATTGCACAATTTCCTCATAAAATTGAGGAGTTTAGTCAAGTGAAGTGAAAACAAGAAATTGTAAGATAAAACGAGCAACATACACAATAGCAATGGCTGAGTGAGTGTAAAAATAAAGCAAATAAAAGCATCATTCCAAAGAAAAAAGAAGTTAAGAGATGGAATTGCAGAAAAAAATATATTATTTTGGATTGTAGCTTCAATACCACACTCATATAAGACTGCATACAACAAAACAAGATGCATATCCTGTCATATTCCTACATTTGAGAGCGAACGGGTTTCCCTTTTCCCAAAGTATTATCCACTACCAATAACGAAAAGCGTGGAGGAGATGACACACGAAATTTTCATATTATCTAATACCGTACAGACTACTCTTAGCACAGCGTATAGCGAAGGACTCCCTTCTGACGGGGAAGCTATATGGATAAGCTGAAATAAGAAGGCTCTACATGCGGCAATGAAAATCGCTTATTTAATCTAATCCGAAGAAAATAAATCCCCATTTACACTGACAGAGTTGAGTGAGGGTGCATCCACTGGGGCTTTAATTTCTCAGTTTTTTTTTGTGAATTGTCAGTTGAGTTGGTCTGGAAAAGTGTAGGCTGAAGTTGCATTGCATTTAAAGGTGTAACGTACATTTTTTTGGTGTATGAGCACAAATGATGAAGCAGAAAGGCCTGTTCCTCAAAAGCTAATAACTCGCACCGTTTTTTTTTCGTTGCTGAGTGGAGAATCCGTGTAAGTAGGATGCACACATATATTGTATATGGCTAGCCTTTTGCAGGTTTTGAATCGAGAAGACAAAATGGGATGCAATAAGCAGTCTGGGTAAAGCGTATGATGTATTTTGGTATGTATTTGTGCACTACAGACTCTAATTCAGCTTAATACAGCAATAAAGTCAAAGAAGAGGAAGAGTAATAAGAGAAGCAGGGATGATCTCATCATCTCCGTAGATATCTGAAGGTAGGAAAATCGGTCTTCTGAGAGAGTATTAACAAATCTACATTTTCCGCTTTCCGTGGAACAACGGAAGGGAAAAAAAGAGTGAGAGAAAGAATGAAGCAGCTTTCATCCTTAATTTTGTCGATAGAAAAAGAGAAGAAAGTGGAGAAAAAAAAGTGAAAATAAGAAATGTATAAATATCATCTTGACGTGTTTGTGCATGTCGGTTGTCCGTACCTTGAAGTCCCAGATGAGTTCCTATATTCTCTGGAAATAAAAGACTGAGAGTAAGGGGAAAACAGTCAAAACAAGAAAAAGGCGAAGCGCAAAATAACCATTCACTCACTCACTGACTACTTTTTTTTATATTATCATGCCTCCTACCTATTTTTTCTGTTCATCGTGGAATCTATCTCAAAATTTTTTTTTCGGTGGAATGTGGAAATTTGCTTTAGTTAAATGTAGCAGAGCTATCTGATATCGTGCTGTTGTTGTTGAGCGAAGGAATGAGAGGAGGAAAAAGCAGACACATTACAATAGGTAGAATGCCCTTTTCACGGAACCGTATTTACAGATATGCAAAGAGCACGCTCAAATTGTTCAGTATTCTACCTCCTTTTTCGCTATCTAACAGTAATCATTTCAGCTGTATTTGCTCACCCAGCGCGAATATGAGAACGTCTATACCAGGGAAAAAATATATAAAAAATAGGATCCGCTTCTACTCCTTCCTTTCCTTCTGTCGAGACCTGTAATAAGAAATGTCTGTCTTTCTTGTTTGCTGGTGAAAATTGGCTCGTTTTCTATCCACTTGACTGATAGATTGACGTTGTGAGAGGTAGCAAGACAAAGGGAAGTGAAAAGAAGGGCTTTCTTTTAAAAATACAAAAATAGTTTCTTCTGATTTCCCAAAAATACCGTTTACGCCTTAGCCCAACAGTAAATCATCGCATATACAAAAAGCAAAGAATTTCCAGGCAAATAATCTTTGCGGGAGGGAGAGTACTTTTAAAACTGAAGTGGCTATTCATATAATACAAACCCTGCCAGACTGACTTTTTTTATCTTTTAGTAGGGCTGCAGTAGGGGAAATGTGAGATTCGCTCATTTTGGACTTTTTTAAGAACGGATAAAAAGTTTTGTAGGAAATTATGCTTCTGTCAGTTTTATGGTATGAGCTCTAAAGCTTTCCTGGCCAATCAGGATTATTGACGTGGATAGCCAACCTTAGTTAATAACACTTGGATCATGTCATGCAAGTAGTTGTGCTCGGCAGCTGCAGTAATATTTGTATCTTTGTTAGAATGGCAGCAATATTTCTAGGGGTCATTTTGTACATGTGCAGACAATCGATGGTATTATGCAGCCATTGCTTTTCTTCAAGATTTTTTCTTCTCTCTTCTCTTACGAGTGCACAGTAAATAGGCTGGAAAAAAAGATATAAAAAAGTGGGAAGAGGAAAGGAAAAGGGAAAAAAACGATCGAGGAAAAAATAGGCAATAAAGAGTATAATGGTATGTTATTTTGTTGTTGTTTGAGACCCACGAGGTCCTGCCAGTCTAGTAAAAAGCACGTTATTACAATTTCCAAGTGATAGAAGTTGGCTAGCTGAAACAGAAAAGGAAAAATAGCTAACAATATTTCCTCTCTGCCCTTTTTTCCTCCTGGTACTAAAACCAGAAATGGACCTTTAGTCTAAATTGCTTCCAAAATTGACTTTCTCCTTCATGTCCTCATACTGAAGCAGTCAATAAGATGTGCAAGGTTGACTTAGCTGGCAGAACGAAGTTTATTATTTCTGAGACCTCTCTCTTTTTCTGTTCTCTCCCTGGCAACTTTTTTTATGAGAGAAAATGGCAGCTGGTATTCCATCATATATTGGCGAGCTTGGTCACTCAGGAAATGCTAAAAGGAATAGTTGTAAATGTCACCGGAAATATTACAGTTCGTGTACGAGCATTTATTAGCATGTTATTTCAACAATGTAATATGATTTAAATTGTGTGGTGGGCGCTCCACTCATTAAGTGCATACGCTCACGGCGCGCGGAGAGGAAGTAATCTAGTTGTTGTTCACTTCCCATGCACTTATCGTCCTGTGTCGGAAAGAAGAAAAATGGGATTGTAAATCAGAACCCGGCAGCACCACAAACCACCTGCACTATTATGGGAGCACTGGCAAGGACACGTGCACCCACCGCCTCTGCGTTGCGCTGCTAAGTGGGAAATTGACGGGCACATCTCTGTTAGGCTCTCCTACTCGGACAATTAATGACATTTGGTTACATCCTCTGCCTTTTAATGCGGAATTAAATTCTCTGCATAACTCCCCATTATGCGAGCTTTTGGCTGGTGTGAGCTTTCAATCACACACAATGAGCATTGTATATGGCTGCGCTTTTTTCTGAAAACTTGGAGCCCTGCCTCTCTTAGCACAGACCTCACGTTTTGGGACCGCGAGTCCTTCCCAGTCAATTAAATCACCAGTGCTCCCTTCCTCATGCGAAAGCTCCGTTATAAAAAAGGCCTAAAATTTCAGAAATAGAAACCGCTGAAAATTCAGTCATCTCAATTTTCGAAAGTAGCCTTTAAACTATACCATAACATCTGTCTCCAGCTTTACTACTTTTAACGTCTCCGTAATTATTTGTTTCACTACTCAATTCTTTCAACTTCATCGACCGGAATAATTGCACAAAGCGACTACAAAACGGATTTTCATTTTATTGACTTTCATGATCCCTTCGCCATACTCATGAA